>VUQI01020519.1:34910-52996 GCA_015106735.1 Paratilapia polleni | reverse complement strand
ACCTGAGTATTGTTGCTGACCATGTCCATTTCTTATCCGACCACGTGTACCCATCTTCTGATGGCTGCTTCCAGCAGGATAACACACCATGTCACAAAGCTCAAATCATCTCAAACTGGTTTCTTGAACATAACAATGAGTTCACTGTACTCACATGGCCTCCACAATCACCAGATCTCAATCCAATAGAGCACCTTTGGGATGTGGTGGAACAGGAGATTCACATCATGGATGTGCAGCCGACAAATCTGCAGCAACTGTGTGATGCTGTCATGTCATTATGGACCAAAGTCTCTGAGGAATGTTTCCAGCACCTTGTTGAATCTGTGCCACGAAGAATTAAGGCAGTTCTGAAGGCAAAAGATGGGATCCAACCCAGTACTAGCAAGGTGTAATTAATTAAGTATATTTTGTCTATCAATTTAAGGTAAATTTACGTTACAGTAAAGCAAATGCGACATACTGCGATCTGTCCAGGGTGTACCCCACCTCTCGCCCTATGGCAGCTGGGATAGACTCAACAGAGGGAACCTAAAGACTAAATTCAATTCAATTCAATTTTCAATTCAATTTTATTTATATAGCGCCAAATCACAACAATAGTCGCCTCAAGGCGCTATCAATAAAACTCACATAAAACTAGAACAACAAAGAAATCAAAACAGGAATCATAAAATAACAATGACCAAGAATCCAACATTCAGAAACAACACAAAATCCAGGACCATTACAGAATATTTAAGATAACTTATAAACTCTTAGTTATTCAAAGAAAACAGCAAATATGATGTTCATCTGTCAGCGCTGGAACCTGCACTTAGAGGCTGATGTGATGCCTCTAGACCTTTTTCATGGCAGACATTTAGGTTTGTCACAGCAGGGAGAGAACAGGTGTATTATTGATGCCTGAGTTCCACTAAGTGTGCCAGTAAACCATGACAGTGAGCCAGCACGCACAAAAGCAGGACCTCTCCGAAGCTGAATGCAGCTGTGCTTTTCCTACTGTGACAAACAAAATGGCTGTTGTGAATATGGTCTATTGACTGGACAGCATAATTTGTTCAAGTGTAAAGAAAAAAAAAACTCAGTCTTGGTTATGTTTATTCACAGGCTTGAATGAGTGAAGCAGAGGGGAAAAAAACAGCAAAAAAAACCCCACTGGCTCAAACCTGAATTCAATCCCCAATGGGTGACACAGTGGTGCCTTCGGGTTGGCTTGGAGCTTAATTAGGCACTACATGCCTCTCTTGCAGCAGATAATTCGACTACAATGACAGGTGTTACTAATTACATTGATAATGGCTGCATTTCATTCAGGTGCGCTAGTTCCACAGCTCTGTCATTGTTCATTCTGGCTCACGAGCACATGTGAATGGATTAGAGCCATCATTCATTTTACCACATATGCCTCTTCTTTTCTTGTAAGGACAATCAAAATGCTACAAAGGTCTTGCTGGCTGTTGAAAGCTTGTAAGAGATTTTATTCTTATTGCTACACTACAGAGGTTGGCCTAGAGTGCCAAGACTAAAATAAGCCCAAATCAGAAAGATTTGGGCTCAGTTGCCCGTAGTTTGACCGACTACTAGCCAAGAAGTAGTAAAACTTGGAAAAAGTGCAACGCAAATCTGAAACGGAGACCGTTTGCCTTCAGAGTAAAAGTTGCACTTTTTGAAAAGTGTTGGTTGCAGCGATAAGGCAGTCTCTGTTTCTGGCTTGTGTTGCACTTTTTACAGTTTCACTACCACTTGGTGAGTAGTTTGCAGACAAGCCAGCATCTTCATTGCAAACCATGGGTGACAGCAGCAATCCGCTAATGGCAAAAGCAATTGCAAGGAGGTTTGCTTTGCTTTGCAAGCAATTTCACCTAGTGACTAGAAAGGAACCTCCACCAGCCAGTTGGGGAGAATACACATTTTTCACTTACCGCACTTCATGACTGGGGCTTTAGCAATCTATTTCACAGCAACTGCCATCAACCTCCAGCAACCACCCACCAACCAGCTGGACAATACACATTTTTCCGTAGTAACCAGTGGTTGCCAGATGGTCACGGACTGGTCTCAGGCCTGTATGACTGGGGTCTTAATACAGTATCCCGAAAGAATCACATAAAATATTGAGTTTAAACGATGAATGAATTAGGGAGCTCAATTTAAAATACAGTATAATGTGATTTTTGTATCTATGTGCAGTGAAAATACTGATAAATTATTTTAGGAGAAAATCACTGAAGATAATTTAACACTTTGGATGGGTAATAATCCAAATCAAGACAGGTTATTTATTAAAATCTTCTTGACATTAAACAAATTTATCAAGAACAGAACAGAATTTAACAACTTGCAGTGCAGCTAAATGACTAAAATGCACTTCTGTAGTGTCAAAATAACATATTCTGCTGCAAGTAAAATGAATAGATAAACTGGTAATGATAACGGTAATGTATGTGTTCATGGAGAATATAGATAAAAATCCTGATAATTCGATGTCTGACCTTTTATCAGTGAAGTTTACCTTCACTAAATTCTAATTTATAGATCACCAGGGTAAAAACATCAGTTTTTTTTAAAAATAGTCACATCGTTTTTTTAAACTTCCCAAAGTTAATGAAATGTCAGTCTTTAATATTATTTGATAATTTGTCCTGCTCGTGATGTTTATCGGGGTTTTATCGCAGCGGTCTGTCACTCTGCTAAATGTGTTTTACAAATTAGATTAAGGCAACAGGGCAACTTCTTCTTGGCAAACACGTCTCAAGTCATTGTTGAGTGTGTGTAATTATGACACTTGATTCCAACTTCTTTACACTAATGGAACACAATCATGTCCAGCAAAAACAACCAAAGAAGCATTGCCGGTGAACACAGATTAACATGATTTAATGCTAATCTTGCAGATTGTGGCATTATTAGCCACTGATTATGCTGCTAATCTTGACCCCGGTGAGCAGGCCAAGTGGTTTAGTGGTTTCCAAGGGTTATTTCTGTCTCTGTCCTGGATTCTACTGATCCAGTGACATATGGCATGCTATAACAAGCCAAGATCTTCAAGCGTCATCTAACTGTGTCATCACTGTTTTCTGAATAAGGATGGCATGGTGGTGAAACTGTCAAGGTAAGGCTGATGTAATTCAGAGCATTGTCACTGTAAATTTACTTATGCTATTCCTATGCTCTTTTTTTCCCCTGCACTTTTTTTTGTGAAAGGGAGCAAATCTGAGTGAAAGTCTGTTTTTCTCTTTAAAGTAACAGTCCTGCTTGATCTTGACAACACCTGTGGTTACTGGTGGGAGCAGCAACACTCTTTGAGCAGCTTTGATCACTAGCACCCCAGAGACAAATACAGTCGTTAATAAATTTATTAGACCACCTGTCATAAAAACGAGAAAGACCATCCAGCATCATGAAGTGATGATACAGACTCAAAACATAAGTAACTGTAATATGGCTTTTAAATAAAAAAACAACAACTATTTTTTATGCTTTCTTTTAAAACAGTAAATTCATGGATAACAACAATAATTATATTTTAGCATTAAAAATATCATTTTATTAAAGAGCTTGCACATACCAGTGGACTAACCAATACAGAAACATAAAAAAAGATTCTGGTAATTACCAATACTGTTAAGTTAGGAAAGCTGTGGCATAAACCTTACATTGGGTGGTGGTCTAATAAATTTGTTAAGCACTGTACATGTGTGTTGCATTTCCAGTGAGTGCTTCATAATAAAAACCACCATGTTTTTCCAGCTGTTTTTTTATACTTTTAGTGTCAAGCAGCAGCCAGAAGAAATGTAAATTTGGCATTAGCTGTAACTATGTAAAGAAGGTCAGAGCTGAACAGTGGAACTGATCAGTGAGAGAAAATGATGCCAGATTACATGCATGCATGTTTTGTTTGTTTTTTTCCTTATATTGTGAAATAAGGGTTTAATTTCTTGAAAATCTTAAAGTAGTCAATCATAAAAGGTAACCTTTTTATCATTTGCAGTCATACTAATTTACCCCAAATCCATCACAGATAACCTTAACCTGTTTTAATCTTGGTGTTACTTCATATACTGTACTGCAGGGTTGATAATCAACACCTTTGTTAAATCTCAATTCAACTGAGGTATTCACCTTTTCTTTCTTCATATAATCTGTATTCTGATGGCCATGTTAATGAACCACAGTCGTCAATGTTTTTTTTAGACTGTTGATGACTACAGCCCTATTGAATGCAATCAATTACTCACCAAGCTTGTCGATACATTAATCAGGCTTTAGAAGGCCTATTAGTACTCATCAGAGACCACTGCCTTGTCTGGACCCCATCCAATCAGAGAGAGAGAGAAACAGTGAAACCAGCAGGGTTTCACTGAGCAGTTAACTTGTCTTTTTACTCCAGCAGATTTTTTTTTATATATATATTTTTGTTGTTCGCAGCGAGATCAAAGAATGTGCACCAAAACCTTTTCTTTTTTGTCATTATTCTGAGACCACTGTCATTTTTATTTGTTCTTTTTTTTTACTCAGAATGATTATAAATGTATAAATAGGACTCCAAAACACCACAGGACAGTCACATGGCAATCATGGTTTGAAGACATAAAGCCCTCTCAGTTGTCACTGGTAATAGCTCTTTCATATTATGAACAATACTGTCATATGATTCCTCAAGTCATGACTTGATATTTACTGTATACTCAAATTTTTTTGTTTTTTTTATTTGTTAGTTTTTTTTTGTTCCATGTGCCCATTTCTTCTTTCTTTTTTAATCAAGCAAAGTCAAAGTCTACACAGAAAAAATAGGAAAAATTATCCAAATTAAATGGCTTATTACAAAACAATCACTTGAATATACATGCTGGGTAAAATATAGAGGCCTGTTGTATTTTTAATAGAGTTACAACTGTCAAAACAGTGCTGATGGTTCTTAAGTGATTCTGTAATTATTGTGGACATTTAAGCTGACTTGCCAGCTGAAACAGCTCAACATGAAATAACAGCAATCAATTATTATAGTTCTTTGTGCTTATTTGAGAGAATTAGAAAAAAAGATTTAATTGTCTGCGTACCCTAAGTAAATACATTTTATAGTCAATCTCTGCGTTAAATGGGCTTGCTTTTGTTACTTCACTTGGATATTTGGGCTTCACTTCGCAAAGTTATGTGCTTTGATAGTTTGATGCGTAGGGGAAAGGTGACAAAAGGGAGGTAGTGAAATTTTGAATTCTTTGGGTAAGTACAAAAATGTGATGATTGTGTTCTTAAGGAAACTCAGGCAGGAGTTAGAGAGAGCTACTTCACCACTGATTATATTTTAATTGAAATAAATCGTTGATTTGCACTGGTAACAAAACAAATTTTAAAAACTTAGCTTTGTGTATTCTGGAAAGGCGTTTGATGAATTTTGAAAGACACACTCAGTTACAAACCATTATAATCAGGTAATATATCTCTGGATGTAGTCATGAATATGTATAGAAACATCAAATCCTGTATTTGTTCGTGGTACTAAATCTTTTTCTTTTTTTTTCTGCTACTAAGCATTAGATAGGATGGAAATGTGTTGCCGTTGTTGTTTGTACTGTTAATCAATGACCAAGAGGACTATTTAATTGTACTGACAGCAATAGGTGGGGCTTCTGGGAGAAATAGAAATCAAAGATTTTTTTTTGGTTCTTGGTTGCTGATATTAGTAAACCAAAGTTTGTGCAAAATGGACATAATCTAAATATTGTTCATTGCTTTAAGTATCTTATCATCATGAATGACTTTGAAACAGGCTTTTTTTTTTAATCTTTTTTTTTCTTTTACCTGTTACTCTATTTTTCACTAATAGCAGTGCCACCTTTCATCGCTAACTGTGCTCAGCTGCCTGTTCCTGTACTTCTATTCCCATCAAGTTTACCAATTATATTATATGCATGTGAAGTGTGGGGGTTTGAAAAATTACATACATTGGAATAAAATCCCTATTTCATTAAGTGCACTTTAAAAATGAAATTGACAGCCTGCAATAATATAGTCTGGGGGGACTGGGAAGATACTCACTCAGTATCATAGTTAAAAAGAGAATTATTGGGTATTGGGGGAGGTTGATAGAAGCTACAAAACCAAACTCAAATGAACACTGTACAACTTTCTGTTCAGCCTACATGACAAAGAATAATGTGTTTTCCACAGATCTTGCAGGTTAAGCAGATATTGGATGATTGTGGCTTGTCTTATCTCTTGCCCACACAAAAATGTGACTGACTGAAAGGAACTGCAGAGGGTAAAAGATCAGTTCCAGCAATAATGAAAAAACATGCTCGGAAGTATAGCAGTGAGACATTTGTGTGTAATTTAAACAAGAAATTAAACTGGAAAAGTGGTGCCCATACTGTGCCAAAAGTACATGTAAGATATAAAGGCTTGGCTAGAATATAGAGTCTGCAACAATGCCTGTAGCAATTATTTGGTAGTCCGGTATCATATTCTGTTTTAATATAAACATGTAAGCATAATGAAATATAGAGAAAGGTATCTGCGAAAGTATTATTTAAAATGTCATCTATGATTAAGTTGCTAGCTTTACTGCAATTGGATAAGTCAAAAGATATATGTAAACTACATGGTTAAGTCCTTACTTTAAGTATTATTTATTGTATGTACTTCAGCCATTTATGTGCCTTGAATTTGGTATTATTGTATGTGTTGTTGTACTCCATACCATGTGATAATGGTCCTTTGTCACATAAATAAAGGAAATGAAAAAGAAATGTTTTCAAATTCATTGGCTGAAGTTGGAAAGTTTCTCTGTGCTCACAGAGAAAGCTTCTCTCCGAGTTATTGTGACACTGCGCCTGGTTTAGAATTGATGTTTGAGTGAAATAGGCAAAATTTTACTGGCGGTAAACCTTTTGAAACGAAAATAGAGTTTGATATTTTTACCAGGTAATTCAAATGTTTTTAGATACTAATTACCATTACAGCACAGGGGATACATCTATATGTCTTAAACAGCATGGCAGGGGGTCTTTTTGAATGTTGCCACACTTATCACATGATTTGTCAGCACCTTCCTAGTTTAAACTTCTTAGACAGTCACCATTAAGGTTTGTAAGGTTTGTTTAGCCAGAAAAATGACTTGGCTATGATTATGTTAGAGATTATGTTGTAGCTGTGGTTCAATAGTTGGATAAGGCTGGAAAAACATGGTTTGGAATACTTTTTTATTGAGATTAGGCAAACTTCATCATCATGGTCAAAATATTCTCCAAGGACCGATTGTGGTCATGGTTGTAGGAAATCACAGCTGTTGAAACAGCCCATGTTGGAAATATACTGTTAATTTAAATTGCTTTTTTTTAGCATGCTCTACTGTTTGTCTCTGCAAAATGTATCTAGTGTTTCTCTTTGCAAGTTTTAGGATCAACTTTGAGAATTACTTTTGCATGTTGAGGCATTTATTCTTCTCATTGGGATGACAATAAATGTCTTACAGAATTTTTCAGTTTCCACCACAGTCAGGAGTGATTTGGGCAGCCCCGAAGAGAAAGGCAGTCACTGTCAGTAAGTTAACTACACTAGAAGTGTCAGCATGATAGAGTGGGTTCCCAGTGAGACTAGAAAAATGAAAAGTCGATAATAGGGCCAGAATTGCATTTTTCAACCATCTGTCTGGTGTGTTTTATTTAAAGTACAGTCAACACGGTGTGCTTTGTTTTCCTCTATTTGCTTCTTTCCCCTCCTGACTATTTCTTTTCCCTTCAAAATTCACAGTTCGCCTGTGCCCTAACTTAAAACTGATTGGACTGTTAATCTTCTCCACCTCAGGAATTGGAAACCAAATTTATTCCAAGCAAATGTAATAAAAAATGTAGTTAAATTTATTTCAGTCTTGTGTCTGTTGCCCACATAATTCAATCAGAAAGTAGTTTTACTAATTTTGAAGTCATTGTTTATACTGCATTCCGCATTATGTCAGGACTTGGAGAGCGACAGGTGCAAATCTTGCTAAACAAATGGATTGGGAGCTCTGTGCTGGGCTCAGCCCTGATTACCTCCCGTAATCCAAATCAGCTGATGCTTCTGAGGCATGCCACTGCTGTTCTTCATGAGCAAATCCACAAAGTGGGGGATCCAAAGAAGATTTATTAGAATGTGGTTTGGGTTAATCTAGTCACAGGTTCACTAAAGTCATTAGCTAATCATTAGGAAGGACTTCTCAACCACTGACCGAGTTTACTCGTGCTGCGGTCAGGTGAAGGTCTGTCAGGCCACTCTTCTATATATCAAGCTGCTTCAGTGTGGACTCAGTAGATATTACCAGTTAAATCAAATTTGATGTAGGTTTCCCTTGCAGTATAATCATTTCAACAACTATTTACGATTTTTTACTGCATGTCATCACAGCTTTAGTTCAGGGTCACAGAGTAATTTATCACTATAACTTGAAAAACTGTCATAACACAATGCTGTCTGTCATCTGATGGGAATAGTACTGCATGAATTACCTGTAATCAGAGCTGACGTACTTTAACTAGAGATGTGTTTCTTGTATTTTCTAAGCATCAGAGCGCACTGGCATTGATGTTGTTATGAACAGAGAGACTGTGTTCCTCCAAAAAAAAAATATACTGTTTGTTCAACCTCCTGTTATGGCCTTTGTGTAGCAAGGTTTTTCTCTTGTAATTATTATTTTTACTTTTTCGTTTTATAACTAAACATACTGCTTAAAGTTAGCTTATGTATTGTCACTGCTGTGACTCTCGTGCTGACACACCGACTGGCCATTACTCAGGCCTGCAGAGATCATAGTATCGACAGCAGCCTCCTCTCGGCATGAAGGTGGAGCATTATGAGTTTGATCCTCAACGTGGCCATTGATATGAAAGCAGATCAGGGATAAAACAGAATGGGTGCAGATTTTTTTTTTTTTTTTGTCCTGAACATTTTCAGTGAATGTATTGTAATCTGTAGACCAAATAAACAGAGAACCATAGACTATTTTCACTGAATATCAAGCATTTCAAAGTTTAAGATTTTTATTCTTATCTACTGTAGCAGATTGTTTAATTTGCTGTCTGCTGCATGCAGGGTATTCTTCATATGCATCAGTGTAGAGGGAGGGAGGATGCTGTTTTTGTTTCTTACCAGTTTTGCAATCTCCATTCTCATTCTAGTGGAATTAAAAAACTTGACTATTGTCTGGTATGTGAGATGAGTTTTGGGGAGAGTAAATACGCAGTGAAAAGAAAATTCTGTATATTTAGAGTTTTCTAAATGATTCTTGCCCTGGTGAGCAGTTAATAAATAATAGCTTATCCTAGACATGGCTTTATTTATACATGCATGGGACTGTTAAAGAAACTGGATCCTGTCTTCTTTAGCTTTTCCAAAAAAATAAACTAAAATATATATTATAAGTGTGTAAGCAGTGGATTAAACAATGTGTTTATCTTCCCTAACATATTGTCTAAATTTTAGGTTGTCTGGCTAATATGCTTTGACCTTATTATTAGTATTATTTACAGTCAATTTAAAGTCATGCGGCATTTCTTTAGCTCAGGATAAAGGTAAAAGAAAAGTTCTGTTTACGATTTTTACATCCACTATGTAATATCCTGGTCATATTTTACAGGACTGAAAGCAAAAATATCTTGAAAGTCTTAAAATTGGTTCTTTCCAGGAGAAAACTAGGTAGGAAAATTGAGCTGTCATTATGGATTTGAGTTCGTTCTGGGTCATCATTTTGTGGGACCCACTCCTCCATAATACTTGCCAGACTTTAGGTTACATTCCCACGTACACGGGTACATTTTAAAACAGGGATTTTCTGCTTTCGTTTTTTTTTTTTTTAATCTCATCCAAATGCGCAAAAGTGTCTCCACATAAAAACGTAAATAACGATGTCAAGCGCTGTCAAGAGCATGCCAAAGCAATGCCATCCGTATAGAAGTGTTGGTCAATCAGATAAACAGTAACAAGGTGCACAGTCTGACATAAAAAAAAGAAGATAAAGGTGCACACCTTTGACACTGCAAGACAAAATCTTTATTTTACTTGTCCACACAGAAATGCAGAAACAGAGTTTCTGAAACCTGGTGGGAGCTTTTCAAAAGCTCAATTTTCAGTGACCTAAAATGCCATTGGACAAAAGGCCAAAACACATAGGAAAAGCTACAGTTGCCAAAATACCCATGTACATGTGGACAGGGCCTTAGGATAAAATACTGTCTGTGCTGTGCTCTTTGATGGATTTGTGTAGAATAGACAGGGAATACAGGTTTCTATACTAAATTTGTTGATGTAATAGTGAAATCATAAATGAACTTTGACATTTTTCATAATAATTTTACCACAAACACTTATTAGCTGTACCTTTAGCCAGGGTACTGTTTGGGTTAACCTTCAGCTTGTTAGCATGAAAGAGTCCCTTTACAGGGTTTGTAAAGTCAGCGACAAATATTCAGAAGTTAAGCAGAGACATTTTCATCAGTCACAGAGTAACATTAGCTTAAGCAGCTAGTTAGCTGCACATGATAAAGCTGGCAAAATCAGCTAGAAATTATAGGTCTGCTTTTGTCTATCTCTAACCAGTTGTTTGCGAACGACTTTAGATTTTAAGGGTGAAATGTTCCACCATTATCATAGCGAGAGATGAATTCGATTACATGAGTAAGTAGCGTACAGCTGAGAGAATAATCGTTTAAAAAATGCAAGAGATCACAGGGTGAAACAGCACTTGTTCAAATCAACCAGAAGTTTTTTTTTGGTTTTTTTTTTGTAAATTCATATTCTGGAAATATGAATTTACAGCATTATTTACCATCAGTATATCTCCATGTATTTAAGCACGGATAATCCTAATAGCTTGAGCACTCCTTCAAACAAACAACAAAAAAAAAAAAAATTCCCATGATCCTCTGTCATTGTCCTCATGCTATGGATAAAATGGATGGATTAAAAAAACCAAAAACAAAACACTGTTAACAGTTACTTTGCTATGATTGGAAAGCTCCACTAAAGGTGATCTATCTGCAGTAACAGCCGTCTGGAGTTTCATTTGTCATCATCCATCTGATCCTGTTTGCCTTCTAATTAGGAGGAGAATACAGAGCTTTAGTGTGTGTGAGAAAAGAGAAGCAAAGAACAGAGCCTGACGATCCTCTCTGTGTTTGTTTCTGTAGAAAAATAGGCTGGAGAGTTGTTTGTGTCAGAGGGGATCTCAAAATCACAGCCATTGTCTGATTAGCCATCAAGCCTGATAAATAACTCTCGCCATTCAGATATTTTCCAGCTAAATGGCTGTTGAACAGGTTGGTCATGGACATGGCAGAATAACTGTCCATTAGCTGAAGTGTCCATGCACATATGAAGAGCTCCATTTTAAAATGCATTGGTTTCTTAATGCACTGAACCTTGAAGTCATAAATTTGTATTCAAAATGCACAGATGTGTAAGACCTGCACAGACACTGAATACAATGAATATATGAATATATTACAAAAATAGGTTCTGGATAAAAAATCTTAAATCCTGTATGTATTTATGACCAATGGGCTGGTTATTTTATGAATTACTGCAGTTGCACTACATAATAATATGTGTAATATATCTAGTACCATTTGTACTATATACTGTTTTTTATAAGTGTGTCTTATCTGTTTGCAAGCCTTACAGTTTTGAAGAACAACTTGTGACTTCTTCTGTCTGATCACCACAGCTTTTCCTGCTGTTTTGTTGCAGCTGTCCCCCTCTGTGTTTAGTGTAATAGTGGGCAGTGATATTGGTTCCCCGCCGTTTCAGCTGACCTCTCTGTCTGTCAGACACTTCACACCTGACTGCCAACTGAAATCCCCAGATTATGGCCTGCAGATGCCAGCTGTGTCTTGAAATGCTCCATTGAGCATAAGGTGGGGGGTGTTTAGAGTAGTATGGTGTCATCCTAACCAATCTCTGCCTTTTTGCACACCCCCGCTAGGATTTTCATGGATTGATGGTTCAACTAAAAAGAAAATTAGGCTGCAAGAGGGTATCTAAACAAAAAGAAAACTATGCAAGTTCAAGATTAACCCTTGACAGAATATTGCTTTCTAATGGTACACCTTCCCACACAGTTTAAGAAGATACTTTCTTCCTCCTGAAAGTCTTTCAGATAGAGGCGGGGCAAGTTTAGGTGAAGTCCTTAAACAGATGGTGTGACATAAAATGTGCCATCTAGTGCACTGCTATAAATCTACATGTAGCAGATGTAGCTCTGCACATAACATACACAACATACTGGTAGACATTCTGTAGATCCCCAGATTCCACACTGCTGAAAATACAGAAATGTGGACATGCTACTTGGTTTGTCTAAAAACTGCTTGGAATACAGTACTGTGCAAAAGTCTTGAGCCACCCTGCATTTCTTTATATTTTGCTAGGAAAATGGTCAGAATGTGACGAGTTATTGAAATATGCAACTATACATAGAAATACAGTATATAAGGCAAAAACAGAGTCTGTACAATTCTAACAAGCTTGAAAGTCAATATCTGGTATGACCACCTTTATTCTTCAACACAGCCTGAACTCTCTTAGACAAACTTTCTTGTAATTTCTTTAAGTAGTCTTCAGGAATAATTCTCCAGGCTTCTTGAAGGACATTCAAAGCTCTTCTTTGGATGTTGGCTGCCTTTTGTTCTGTTCTCTGTCAAGATGATCCCACACTGCTTCAATAATATTGAGGTCTGGGCTCTGTGGAGGCCAATCCATGACTGATGGTGTTCGATTGTGTGTTTACCTCAGCGTTTTCTCCGTTTCCCTTCATTAATGAATTCTTGACAGCTACCCTTCCATTGAAACTATTTCTGATGAGGCTTCAGCAAACAGAAGATGGATCAACTGAAGGGCCAGATGAATCTCTGAGGTCCTATCAGGTCTTTTCTGGATTTTTTTCCTATTTCTTAGGGACATGATTTTCAGATACTGATACGTGTGCCTGCCACTTCTTCTGTTGTCCTCCACTTGTCCAGTTTCCTCAAATATTTTAAGGACACACTGCACTCCATGACAAGATATGCCAGGTTTTTTGGCTGATAACTTTTGGGAATCACTTTGTTGGTGCAAAAATACTATTTTATGCCTGTCAAACTGTGTTATTTTTGGCATTTTTCATAGATTCAACTAAAGATATTGAAACAAATATAGTATAGTAGTCTTAAGTAGTAGTCAAAAGTACTGTGGTTTCCATAATTTTCATTTTCATATATTTCTCTGATTTTCTTCTTTGAAGATGGAGATTTATAGTTCAGCAACAGATTTTGCCCAACAATGCAATCACACAGCACCAGATCAATGGTATCATACTGTATGTGATAGGGTGCTTATTATATATTCTCACAGTAAACGTGTTCATACTCTGTGTTGGACTAGGTACATTTTTATATAAGTGGAGTTACACTTGTGTAAATTCTTTTTTTCACCTTGCCTTACTACTGAATTGATTGCAATGCATTATTGTAATGATTACACTGAAGGTAAAACTCTCCTGCTCTGTGTCGGGTGTAGGAGGTCCTGGCCAAGCGTCCATATGTGACCAGTTGGGAGTGAGACCATGTTAGCTTTCCATTAGTCATCTGGATGTTGTACACTGTGAACTGCTAACACTCTGATAATCAATATTTTTTTGCACCTCAGTAGTCCAACCTATTTTGTTTTCTCTTCTCTGCCTCAGATACTTTCCCTTACTTTTACTGCTTGTTTTCCTGCTGATTTTTTTTTTCTTTTACTTGATTTCATCCTGCCTGCCAGCTGTCAACTGGAGGCCAGAATTTTGAACAAGTACAACTGCTTTAAACAACGCCTGCCTTGAGTCCAAGTCATCCTTTGGGTCCAATTACCTGCTGTCAGTTGACCTAAAGCATGGCAGTGTTCCAAAGCAGGCAGTAATTGTGGTATCCATGTTGTATCCTTAGCTTCACTGACTAATAAGCTTGATAGCAAGGAAGTAATTTGATTTAAGCCAGTAGGGGAATAAAGCCATATTACCTAATCCTAAACACATCAACCTATCATGCGCACATTACAATAGCACTAATTTCCTGCAAGAATACACACTAAGTACTGAAATGATTTAAATAAAGAAAAATAAATAGTAGAATAACCATGAATTCTGGAGCGAAGCAGATGTCTTACCTGAAATAAAGACTGCTCCTGTTAATATCACAAAAAATGTACTATTTTTTTTTCCCCCAACAAACACACATCTGTAGGCAAATAGCGCATAAGCACACAATACAAAAGTGAGATATAATGGGCCAGATGTTGAAGCTGACATCATAATTTGATTGAGACAAGATGCCTGACAAACTGCCTGATTCAGCTGAGTAGCTAATAATGATCAGTCAGGTTTGCTTATGTGTTTGCTTTGCTGTAATTAATCAGAAGCATGTTGGAGTGTTTGGGAAGAATAAACTTGGTGTTTAATATAGAGAAGGAAAATGGTTCAGTTGCTTTTACAAACACGAGGCTAAAGCAGACGAGCAAAAGGTGAAACTGTAAGTTGAAATGAGACACATCAGTGCCATAAACAGTGCCTTATCGTATGTTTTTGTGCAGGTTTTTGATCTTCTGACATTTTGTGCACATATCGTTGGATTGTTATCTGCTTTACTACCTTTGCTCATGTTTCCTAGCAGAATGTAATGGATCTATTCTGAGGTGAACGCACACATTTTCACTCCCAACTCGTCACTTACTGTGCAAGTTTTCGATATGCAAGACTGCATCCTGCCAGAAAAGGAAGTAGTACAACCTATTAATTTCCACTTTAGGAGGTGATATAAAGCATAGGACATCCACCCTGAACACACGTTCATGTCTCTTCTAGTACTGCTGTTGTCGTCCTTCTGTTTTCTTTTTCAGTCACTGTTTGGTTAGGTTTAGGAAAAGATTCAACCTTTCCAACATGTTCAAATGCAAACTTCTCCCATCTGCGAAAATTGTCTACTTCATTTTATTCTCTTTTGTTACCACAGCGACAAATCCTAAGACAGTGACAACCCCTGCAGAGAAAATTTGGTATCCATTTCAGCTACGCAGGGACTTCTATTGTGAGACTACCTTAGACACCAAAAACCTAAGGGGATACCCAGTGCCTTAAAAATGTGATGCCAAGGGGTCCTGGCCAAGTGTAAATATGTGACGAGCTGACTGTGAGATCACCCTCCCTCATCCACAAATCCACCCCACAACCCAGAATTTATAGAATCTGTGTTCTTGCTGCTTCAGAAAACACCCTATTATGCTGGAGGTGCAGGTCTGTAATGCAGTTGTTGTTGTTGTAATTTAAAAGTGTGTATGGAAGTTAGCATGCTATCCACATCCAAGGTGTTCTGACAGACACAGCGTCCTGAAGTAGTTCCTTCAGTCGGAGGAAAACAGCAATAACAAGCCTCAGATGAAAGCTGAGATTAAGGAAGGAGAGGATGCAGCAGAGGCTCTCTCTTCAGATAATTCAGCTCTAATCTATGCTCTGCAGGCGTGCAGTTTGCACCAAGAAGGTGAGCCAAGCACCGCTACAAAGATTTACTCCCAACACTCACCCTGTGTTATCGTGCCAGCAGAAACCCTGGACACACGGTAGCACACACAAACACAGCATTACACAGATGACTTTAGGGGTGTCTCAGAAGGTTCGGTCACAGCGTTCTGATGTTCTCAGAATATGTTCTCAAACAAAAGGTGTACTTCTCTGATTTTTTTTTCTTTTTTCAAAATAAATCATGGCAAAACCAGGAAATGATAATTAAACTTTTTTTTCCATTTAGGCCTGTTTGCTTGATCAAAATGAATCAAACAGATGGCATGACTAATGAGCCTTAATGTCCATTCAGAACATTTTTAAATTATACGTTACTGATTTGTTTAGAGAAGATAGACTCTGAAGTGAAGTAACTTTTCATCTATGAAAGGTAGTGACTGCATTTTTGTTTGAGTTTCTTTGGAAATGCTTTTCTTCTGTGAAAACAAATTCCACCTAGATTTTCATTAACTTGTCTGTGTGTATATTGGGAATGGATTTTTACTCTTTATGCAAATTACCAATGGCTCCCTATAGTTTTTCTAGGACCATTAGATTGATGTTTGTTTAATTTAATACAAATGAAAATCATTTAGGCATGTGTCTGTAGCAGAGAACCAAAGCAGGATGTGTGTCCCTGTGAGTGCAACAGGGTTGTACATGATGAAAGTGTTGTAATTTGCCATGTACTGGGGAAAAGATGGCATTGCTTATCATTCTGAGAAAACTGCTTGTGTGCTATTCTGCTGAGGTATTATTTTATTCAAACTGATCACAGCATCAGTTCTCTATAAGGAAACTACAGCCTACATTCAAATCAGTGTGGACAGAGAGTTTCACGCTGAAAAGATTAATTCTGGGTAGAGTATCACTTTTTTTTTTTTTTTTTTTTAAATGACCTACATGCACCCACATGTTTTCATTTAGGCTGATTAAACCACTGCTCATGCAAAGTTGAAACCTACAAGTCAACAGAGCGTCATACTACATGTTTCTGCAGGGAATAATCACAAGGGTGTTTCCACGATTTTTTAAAATGGGGTGGCACAGGGACTGACCAGGATCAAGGCAGCGGGGGCCCACGGGAAATCAGAATGTTTGATCAGAGAAAACCACAGTGTAGAAAATTGGTGCAGAAAACATAGGGTACAATTCTCAGGCTCATGTGCAGTCCTGAGCTGTAATATAGATGTTTTACATGAAATTAATAACAGAGGTTTTAGCATCAAAATATACTCAAAGTACATGAAGTAACAGTACTCATTATGCTGAATGCCCCTTTTGTAATCGCATGCATCACATTACTGGATCATAATTATTGAGTCATTAATGTTTAATTTAATGTTAAAGCTTTAATGTTAAAGCTAGAGATGTTAGTTAGATAGTGCTTGGTAGATTTAACTAAAACATATAGCATAATATATTAGTTTAAATCTGCAGAATTATAACAAATCAAAGCTTTACAATATATTTAATATTTTATCTTGCAAAACATTTTGATTGACAGTGGTGTTTTGTCTTGCCTATTTTATGGAGTACAACACAATATTAGCTTCATAAATATAGTCGATATAGAAAGCAGCATAACATAGAAATATTTAAATAAAGTACAAGTACAATACAAGTGTACTTCTGTACTTGTACCCGAGTACTTGAGTAAATGTATTCATTTTATACCACTGGTCCCATCCATGCTCTGTCAGGTGGTGTTGGACCTTGTAAGATTTAAATGGTGTAGCCCAGTGGGATTGATGCAGGGACACAAGGGTTCCCAATCATATATCATGTGGGGCTGGACTAACCCACACCCCTTAGAAGTCAACAAATTATATAGGTAATTTATGCTTTTGGACCCTTGAAAACATGAGTGAGTCAGTCTGTGTCTTTGGGATGACACTGTAAAAAAAAATTTAATAAAAATGTTAAGGGGGGGTGGGGGGTGGGGTGGAAAGATTCTTGTGGTAGAAGCTGCATCACTACCACTTCAAATCTCTTCAAAGTTTTTGAAGCTCTTTGTAGTTGGGTTCTCTTTGTCCTAAAGGGAAGCTAACTGAAGGAGAGTCCTAAAAATAGAACTGAATGCTACATCCTCAAGTACCTCTAATAGTGTGTGGTACTAATAAGCATAGTAATGTTATATGTAATACCAGATGCAATAAAAGTATGAACACATCAGCACAGTTCTAAGGAGGGTCTCATCAGGTCAGTAATGAAAATATGTTTGTATGTGGGTGGATGATGCCCTTTTATTAATAAAGCAGCAGCTGTTAAGTGCTGTTAGCAGTAGTTACTACCTCCTGAGACTATATGAAATAAATCACATCAAACTATCTCCTCACTTATTTTGTGTTAAGCAATAATAATATCCCAAAATCCATGAAGTGATAAAAGGTGTGACTAAAGCTGCACTGAAAAAAGTTTTAAGTCTTAAAACATACACTAATTCTGTGACTCAGTGCTACTTGGGCAGCTTGTTTTAAAGCCTTTCAACACCTTTAGTTTAAAGCACCCTGAGGATCTGAGGCTGCATGCTGGCTCAAAG
>VUQI01020519.1:19884-34890 GCA_015106735.1 Paratilapia polleni | reverse complement strand
AAAATAAGACAACAAAAAAAAAAAAAATTAAAAAAAAAAAAAAAAAATTATGAAAGAAAAAAAAAAAAAAAAAAAAAAAAAAAACAGGACAGCAGTATGCAAATATGGTAAGATACACACAGGAAGGATTTGCTTAAAACAGCTTCCTTTTTGTCACACACTCTAGATCTATCTGTCACGTCTGCATGAGACTAAAAATGTGTTTCAGTGTGTGACAGTTATTTTTTAATGTATGACTTTTTTATTACAGGATCATTGCCTTTTAAACATTCAGCCAAATCCATTTTGCTCTGCAAAGTTTTTGGTTCTTTTTTTTTTTTAGTTCCCCACAAGTCAGCATTTCCCTCACCATTTTTCCTACCAATTGGTTCTCTAAAAACCTCCAGCACATTCTTATGTTCCAACTCAGCGGGATAAGCTATAAAACTGCAGTTCATTTGTCTCCTCCGCAGATGGAGTATGTAGATGGCTACTGCCTCTTTCTGTGCTTTAGTGCTGCGGGCTGTGCTGTGGTATATGGTCATGCTATTCAGCCTCCTTCTTCTCTGCACAGTTAGCCAGCTCTCAGCTGGCAAACTCCCCTTCAACTTTATTTTCCCCTCACAGGAAAGAGGCATATGCCAAATGGACCATACACGATGTGCTTGTGTGTGTGTGTGTGTGTGGGCGTGTGTGTGTGTGCTTGATAAGTGTTCCAGTCACTACAAAGCTATTGAGATATCTCGTTTGCAAGTTTATGTTTCAAAGTAACATTTGTTTTGAAATAGTGAACAATAGACACTGTTGCAAACTTTTAAATAGCGTAACCATTTCTATCACTGTCACCAGCAGCTGTTACAATGTCCCTATGCAGAGGAACGCTGGAACTTTGTCAGCTCGTATAAACTCCACCACAGGGGCAGTTTGTGATAATGTCTGATAATGATAATGTGCTACGAATTATACCACCCTCACATTTAAGCTTTGGTGTGCCAGAAAACAATGAACCTACACTCTGTGCTCATGCATTTTGTACTGCCAGTCTGATAATTTGCTTCACTATTTTGGTACAAATTGGAGATTTCCTGGCAAATTAGCCAGGGGAGCCAGTCATTCATTCAGTTATGGCTGCACACTGCCTCAATGAACCAACGCTGCTACTGCCAAAGAGCGAGAGGGCATTAAAAATAAAAAAAAAAAAGGTGTTGCCCATGCATGTCACCCCAAAACTGTAGACAACTTGCCCTGCAGCCACGAGTGAGCCCACCTAAGGCCCGTAGCTTATGTTGGCTGTGTGGCTGCTCTAACTTGTTAACTTGGGTGCTGAAATGAAAAGCAAGATGTTCTGTGAACATCACAAAGAGAGCATAGGGGGTCATAGCCTGTTGTTCTTACCTGTTTTTTGATCCAAGCCTGTAATGTGAACTTTGTAGGTGAACTTCACCAAGTAACTTCAAACTACTTTTACCTTCCTGTTGAGGTTTGACTTTTTTTTATGCAAACATCAGCCTCATGTGCACATTGTCTTTAGTTCTAACAGGCAAATATTTACAGACGTTTATCTGTGCACAGCCTCATACAGTGGCTAGCTTGTCTGCAGAGTCTTGTTGAAAACCTGTTTATTTTCTACACAGTTCGTGCATAATATGGATAAAGTCTGGTTGAGTCTAGGCTCATTTTAATAAAGTTTAGGAAGATCATGATGGTAAATATTAAACACCGACTCAACTACTGGCCTGAGACATATGCCTGGACATTTTCTTCTTCTTCCTCTTTTGGCTACTCCCTTTAGGGGTCACCACAGCTGATCATCTGCCTCCATCTCACCCTGTCCCTAGCATCCTCTTCTGTAACACTAACCTTTTGTCTCCTGCCTGGCAGCTCCATCTTCAACATCCTTTGTCAAATATATTCACTATCCCTTCTCTGTACATGTAAGTAAGAAAATAAAGAGTGCAGGTGCTTATACTAAATGTCCATATCTGCTCCTTGTGAAATGTATCTTTCAGTCCACTCCACTGAATTGTTCTCTGGACAGGCTGCACTCATACTAGGTGACTTATACTGTGCCATTACGGGACATGTTTGAGCACATTTTACCCTATCGTGCTCTTCTTTTCAAGCAGGCAGGCCTGAGCACAGTCCAGTGGGACTCTGGCACAAGACAACTGCTGTGAAATAAGCCAAATGAGGCAAACAGAATCATGAAATACAATCATTGTGCCATGCGAGAGTGCATTTCTTCAAAACAAACAGTCACATTGTGAACAAAAACAAAAGGGAAGTGGGACAAAATATGACGAGCAACCCGAGGCGTACTCGCAGTGCAGAATGTTAAGCTCAATGTGAGCACAGGCCAGTGGGGAAATGGGGGGGGTGCAATTGTGCTCCGGCACAGTACAAGCCAACCGTGCCGAGCATGTGTGCAGCCATACTAAACTATCGTTTTCTGTTGCTGAAGCCAAATGTTGACCTTTTAATAACACCATTCAGTTTGCAGTGCCACAGACCTCCCAGGAGAGGTATATTTACATTTTTATACCCTTGTGTCACATTTAGAGATGGATGTTTAGAGCAGCATATTCATCCACACTGAATAAATCCTTCAGATGTCAACATACTCAAGGACAGGGATTCCCTGAAGTTATGAGCCATCCTTCTGAAGTGATGTTTACAGCTCTCTTGAGAAAAGCTGCCAGCTTTTTCCCCTTTGCCCAATAGACTTGTAATTTAAACATAAAACCCAATCTGTACATTCTGAAGAGACATATTCATTATAGATGTGTTTGACTTTGAAAATATTTGCTTCCACTGGCAGTCATTCAAAGGGACACATTAAGTATACATGTTTGAGAGACAAAGTCCTTCCTTTTAGGAATCATTTTGCAGGTGATTCTGGGTCAGGTTACCTCAGGTAACTTGATGCATGTGTGTTGTCAAAACATTCTGCTAGAGAAATACCATTTATACATAAGCTACACTTCCATATGGAACTATCGTAGCCACTAAATCTTTTAAATCTTGTGGTGTAGTTTGTACAGTGAATTCCGGAAAGTGCTTAATATCAGAAGACGTATATAAGTAGTCTCCACTTTCTAGATCCATATATTTTGACTCTAACAGGGAAAATGCAGAAGCAAACAGGAAAACACAAAGGTTGCTGAATGTGAACCAAAATAAAAAATTTAAAAAAAAATAAAAATAAATAAATGTGTTAGGAGTTACTCTAAATGCTCAATGAGATGTGTTTCATGCCCTCATGGGAAACAGAACCAGAGTTGCCTTAGATACATTATGCACAGAGCTGTTTGTTCCTGAGTCCTTGTACCTTTTCAGATCTCTGACTGCTGATGAGCTCTGATATGTGCCTGCAGTTAGAACATAATCCAGGTCAAATAAAGAGACAGACAAAATGAATCACTGCTAAGCACAGGATGGTGTAGTGGTGACTTTTGTAACTAGTATCCGTAAGAGTCCAGGCTGTTAGGATGTTGAGGACATTTGACTGGCTGCTAGTTAGGAGCGTTTTATATTGCTGACGGCAAAATTACTTTAAAATTACTTTAAATGTACAATTTCCCATTATGGTTGCATTCTGCACTGCCATTCAAGTAAAGAATATGTTTAAACCCTCACAGTTGAGAATAAAGTTGCAGATTATCTTCATTTAATTTTCACTATTCATTTGATGCAAATTATAATTTATACTCTATGCTAAGATGTTTATCTCCTTATTATTCAAAATTATTTGTCTGCTCTTGAAAACTAAGGAGCAGTATGTTTTTAAGCCTGCAGAAATGACAGCATTTGCAGTGTTATGGTCAGCCCTTCAGTATGAAAGCCACGTCTGACCTTGACGTCACTGAGCAGTCTTTTTCTTGAATCACTTTAGGCATTACAACCTCCATAATGCAAGGTGTTTTACCTTGGTGTGGACAGGCGATGATGACATTCACACGCTTTATTGCACCATAAACAACTTCTACTTATAACAACTCTCCCCAGAGGATGATTAGGTCTAAATTAGAATATAGAACAACTCAAATTTAGCCAATAAGATATCAAAAACTTATTTTCAGTGATTTTAATAAAAGTGGTCACCCTCAGGTGAAACACAAAAACTGCAGAGCCTGCTAAAAGATTTCCATAGCAAGTGAAAACATAACTGTCCATGCAGTGACTGATTAGAAGAGTATATTATTGGAATATTGCATTATACTGAAAATAGATCAATGTATTTTTTTTTTTTTAAGATGTCTCATTACGTATTTAATTTAATGATGATGGTCCTTATAGGTATGCTAATTAGACCAAATCTCATCATGATTAAAAATGCATTTCCTTAGAAATGGTGCAATCAGTCAGTTCTTTTGAGAGTGAATGACATGCATTCATGTGGTCAACTCAACCAGTGGCACCTCATCTGTTTTGACCTGTTCTTAAGGGAATAGCACTAGTAGCTGTTTTGCTCCTGTGAGTAGTCATTAAGTTATTTACCCTTGAGAAATGAAGAGAAAACAGACTGTTACACACCTTCTGGTGTGATCAGGCTTTCACACTACTAAAGTTCATTCTGAATAACCAGCTAAAATTCACATGGCTCTATAAAATACAGACTAGTTCACTAGCTGTGTTTATACTGTACATCAGTGTGTAAAACACACAGATCAATCAGATCTGTGTCTGACCCTGCAGTAATACGCTTATCAACCATTCTTCAAACTGATTAAGGTCATTTGATCACTGGGCATGGGTGAAGTTGTTCTTTTACTTACCTTGAACCTTTCTTCAGTCTTCTCTCAGGAAAATACACACAGAACTAATAAGAGTTTGGAGGCCGAGGGCAGAACCCACGAGTGCTGCTGCTGTCAGTTACTGCCAGGGGAGTAACTGCTGGAACCAGGGTTTTTGAAATGGCCACATGACAAGGAGGACCAATCAGCAACTGACACATCGACAGGCCAGCCCAAGTGGTTGGACATATCAGGAGGGGGACCTGCAGAGACTCACAGATCCTTAAAGGGAGAGAACACACCCATAGCACACAATACACAACACACCAGGTACCAAAAAAATCACTGTCTGCATTTCTGGTTTGCGTTGCATTTCACTTCACTACCACTCGGTGGTTAGTTAGTGAGCGTTTGCAGACAATTTGCCATTTTTCATGCAACCTACAGATGACTGCAGCAATCTGCTAGCCACCAACGCAATCCCAAGGAGGTTTTTGGTGCAGTACCCCCTTTCACCCAGCAAAAGCCAGAAACCTCCAGCAACCACTCGCCAGCTGGACAGGGTATGCACATTTTTCTGTAGCAACCGGAGGTTGCCAGAGGGTCACCAACCAGTCTCTAGTGTGACTAAGGCCTTGGCTGAACTGATCTCACTGGAGGATGTCACCAATGCTGAGATGATGTTGGGCAACCAACCCAGCTCGTTCCATAAAGTGTCAAATAAATCTTTGCAAAACTTGAATCAAGCGATTTAACCCGCACTGTTTCTAGTAGCCATGAAGAGAGAACGCAGTTAAATGTTATTCAGAAAATACTACAATGATGTTTTACTTCAGCCTTTTGAAATAGAATGTCCTGTTTGAAAACCATGTGATGCAGTTGCGTTTTATTCTTCTTCAGTGAACTTCCTTTTAATGTTTATTTATTCTATCTGTAATCTATTATCACCACTTTCAAGAAGGCTTGGATGTTTTTGGTGTGAACACTTGTGCTTGGGTGGATTTGTTTATATGTGTGGGTGCTTATGGAGCAATGGGTGGACAATGGCCAACTGCATTTGAAAGCGATTAAAATAGCAAGTTGCAATTGCAAGTTATCACGATCAGGGTTTTTCATTTTCACTTTCCTGCATGTCTTTGCAGATATTCACAGGGATATTGACATTTTCTTGCTCTTTTCTTAAACTTTCTCAATAGAAAATTGAATTCTGCCAAACACATTGATTTAATTCACAGCTACATCACACCTGGTTGGCCAAAGCCCCCTACAAATATCCAGAATGCTGAATTCATTCTCAAGTGCCTCTATATTTGAACCATTATGTGGACCATAATACACTTCTTAAATGGAGACTCTGTACTCTGCAATGGATGGATGGCCAGAGCAGAAGCCAAATGGACATAGAGCCAAATTGTCTGCGGTGCTTTGGAAAGAGAAAAAGGTGGTATTGTTGTTCATTTTCACCTCCCCCAGCGGGGAGGCTTTGGGTCTGTTCCTGGTAGATGCGCTAGATGCTGTGCTTTTCTCTTCACACTCAGCTATGGTTGAGAACTTAAATACAAACAGGAGGTTTTGCAGGAAAGAAAAACATGGCTTCTCTCTTCATATTTGGCCATGGGCATTCAAATAACTAAACCTTTTAAATGGATTTCCATAGCCACTTAGCTGTTCAGAAATTTAACAAACTATGAATGAGATTCATTTTTTGTTGTGCTGCCAGCACAAGTTTTTAAAAGAGCTGTGTTGAAGCTTACTCAAGATAACAGCTACATTAATATTAATGTAAAGTGTATTTCAAGTTCTATTTTATTGTTTTCTTATTCTGAATTATTTTTCTGTTATGATCTCAATTACTTAAGGCCTTGTGGTATTGTAGCCCAGACTAACTCTTTGCTGAATTTTGTAGGAAATTAACAGCGGCAACACAAGGCAGTTTAACTGCAATTCACTTTAGCTTGCTTTGCCCCCTATCAAGACTAGTTAAATGGAATTGTAAACAAAGAATAGTTCTTTTAAGAAGGTGAGGAGATTACAAAGGAAAAATGACTGGCAAATTTATCAAGGAGTGCCTATGGTGATTAAATTTTTTGTCAGCTACTGCTACCATGGTCAAGAATTAATTTTCAATTTCATCTGACATGTCAGAAGCTCAGCACAAGCTTTCTAAATGGATTTCTGGGGGAGATTTTTTTTTTTTTAAATAAATGTCACCAAATTTAAAACAAGGCAGGCAAGATTCCTTGTGAGCCATGAGCTCAGCCTCTTTTCTTGAGGTCTTTTCTGCTCTGGAAGCAAATGTCAGTTACCATGATTGCAATGACAGTGCAATCATACTGATATTTAACAGGTATAATGTTTACCGTATCATCATCCTAGTTCTGTAAGGCCTCAGTCACACAAGCCTAGAGACCGGCCGGCGACCCCTGGGAACTTCACTAGGGAAGAATGTGTATTCCCTGACCAGATGAGTGGTTGCTGGCTATCACTGGGTTAGATTGGTTGCAAAGAGGGTGCTGCAATACGTGCTTGTGATTGCGTTGTTTGTGAGCAGATTGCCATAATCGCCTGCATAGAAAACGCGACTTGTCTGTAAACACTGGCTAACTGACCACAGAGCAGTAGTGAAACTTGAAAAAGTGCAACACAAACCAGAAAAGGAGAACATTTGCTTTCAAAGTAAAAATTGTGCCTTACCGCTGAAATCAACACGTTTCAAAAGATGCAACTTTTACTTTAAAGGCAAAAGGTCTCCATTTCTAGTTTCCGTTCACAGTTTCTTAGTGAGTCTTTGCACACACAAACTGCGGGCAACCAAAGCAATCGTGAGGAGGTTTTCGATACAGTACCATATACCTTTTTGCGACCAGTTTTACCTAGCAACAGCAAGCAGCCACCTGCAATCACTCAACTGGTTGGCGAACAGATTTTTTTCCTAGCAACTGGTGGTTACCAGGGGGTCACTGACCAGTCTCTAGGCCTGTGTGATTGGGGCTTAGCAGTCAATTTCACAGCTAGCTACTAGCAACCTCCAGCAAACACTCACAACCAGTCAGGGAATAATGATTTTTTTTCCTAACGACCAGTGGTTGCTAGGCGGTCACCAACCGTTCTCTACACCTGTGTGACTGGGGCCAGCTTAATATGAAATGATTTGCAAAACCTGGTCACTAGAGGACATTCCACTATCTAGTTATTTCACCTGTGATTGCCACAGTCATTTTCACTGAAATTCCATAGTCTGTGGTCCCCACATAACTGCTAGTGTCGTTCTGGATTTTATGTCCTTAAGTGTGACAACACTGTACATAACAACACAGAAATAATAGAAACAAGAAAGAAACATCACTTAATATACTGTAAGCCAGATCAGAAAGAAAAAAAGTTCAGTAGGCAGAGGAAAAAAGGAAGGTGTTCCCTACATCACTGCTAGTCTCTTTCTGTGATTACACACCTTAAGTGTGCTAATATTTGCTACTCAGCACATGAGGTTCCATTAGTTTTGCAGGTATTTGATCACAAACCACCACAGTACAGGGCAAACAAAAATTTTGGAAATATGAACATTTAACTTTGGCAATCCATCCAATAGTTGTAAAGACATGTCCTCCCAAACCACAAAAACCAGTTTGTTGGTGTTGCTAGAAGTTGGGAAAATAGGGATCCAGCCTTACAGAATCATGAATCTGTACAAAACTGGTGGTCAGGCTGACTAAAACTCAAAAACTGTAAAAACCGTTTGTATTATTATGATGAAATGGACACATGTGAATGGACACATTGTTCCATATAGACATCAGAGGGAGTTCTGCACATCCCACCCAAAACTGGAGAGGCAGGTCCGGTCATGACAGTTCTTTACGCAGTGAACCATGATAGGCATCTAATGGTTTGCAGGTTGAGAGAGAAAGGGAGGACCTTCTGGGTGCTCTGTGACCTGAACATCTTCCTGATAAACTGTCATGGGGCACTGCTGAAAAATTCAACAAGGGTGAGGGATGCTGGTGAGATGGCCTTGCTATTATCATCCATCACCAACAAGCTATTTTTGCAGTATATATTTGTTTGACACCCATGAATTTATTCTCTGTGTATGGAAACATATTCTAATCTGTTCCACAGACATTGAGTTTCTTACTTACTATAATAACAATCATACATTAGCCAACCCAGAAAATGTATTAGCAAACAGGACTTGCGGCTGTTTCTTTTTATTTTCCAATACATGTTCTTATCTGTACTCTAATGACAGTCTCAGACATTGTGTTACTTTAACAAATAACACTGACCCTTGGAAACGTATTGGGCATGATTTCTTATACATAAACGTTAGCAGCTGCGTCAGTGGAAATTTTAAAAAAAAAGTCACTTAATATGGTATATACAATATATATAATGTGACTTGTTAATGTTAATACAAAGACTTAATGAGTCAGGTCAGAAAGAAATTAAGTTCAGTATGCAACAGAAAGAAAGGAAAGAAGAGAAAAATAACCAACACAGATTTACTTGAGAGCGGTATTTATGCACAATTTGTGAAATTAATTATAATAAGATCACAAAACTATGATGTTATTTAAACTGCTAACACTATCATTCAGAGGGAAAAATCACTAAAACTTAACGGCCACAGTAAGCTGTGACTTTACACATTCAGGATTTTATATACATAAAATCTAGTTAATATAATATATTCTTACGAAATATTATATTAACTAGACTATTATTATAATAACTCAAGAGAATAAAAGCAAATTAAAACCTAAAGTGTTGCACACCAGAGGTAAAAAAAAAAAAAGTCATCTCTGCATCAAACATTAGTCTGGTTCTTTGATTGTTAACCATTTTGAATACTCCTTGTGTCAGAAGATGTAGCTTGTTTTGAATAGTTTTGATTCACAGTAACATTTGCCTTGAAACAAAGGGTGTATTTTAACCCAATCCACAATCTCTTTCTAAAACTTACCAAATAAAGACTGTAAATGAAAATTTTTTTTCATATCTCTTCATCTAACAAGATACTATTCGACAGCACCACCCTGAAAAATTATGCTAAAAGAGGATGAGCCATTTTAAACTGTGGTGCACACATAAAAGACCTTAATATGTCCTCTACTACGCAAACATAATTTCATAATGAAAACCCCAATAGACTATGCTGGTGCATCTTTTTGTTTGTTTTATTACCCATTAAGGTATTTTCAATTGGTCTAACTGATTTGAACTCATGTCATTTTGTGCATTTATGTTTTTTAATCCTTATGAATATCCTCAAATGTGTAATTCAGGTAAGCAAAACATTTACGTGAATGAGCAGAACTGCTTAACCCATGCACCAGATAACTACATAAATCCAGTGAGAAACTAATGTGACATCAAGTTAAGTCACTTTGAGTCTTACTGCATGGTCATAGTAATGGAGTGAATATTGAAGGGAACAGTATTTGGTGTAGGTGCTGGGATTCTCAACTTACTTTTAATCTTTTCTGGGGCTGTTCAAAAACCTACTGAACTTAACTGTCACTCTTCCCCTCACTCATAACTAATGAATCACTGTGAATAAAAGCTGACTGTAATGCACTAATTTAACATTAAATATGTTATTACAAGCAAATACAGTTATACAACATGCTATGTGAATAGGCACTGAATGAGAGCTACGGCTGTCTAGTTGGCTGAGTATGGGAGGTCACCTTAATCATTCATCCATCCATCCATCCTAGTAATAATTCTGATTATAGTTATTCGAGTCTGGATGGTGCTGTATGGCTGCCTGTTGAAACACAGCAATTTTGAGCATACTTAAATGCTATATATTGTAATTATGGCCTTGTATTGCTGTTTATCCTAAGTAAGCTAATTAGTGCTGCTGTATGCATTAATTAAGGCCAAAATAAGCCAGGACATGCCAATATTCCAATGATGATGTCCATTACTTATGTTTCATAATGTGTCGTATCCTTGCACATGGATACAGAAACAGCACGCCCAAAGGTCTGCTAGCCGGAATGACATGATGAATATTGCATGGCTTGTTTGGAGAAGCTTTTTAAGAGGTAATTGTTCCAGGAAAAACTAATATGTCTGCGTAAATCTGAGGCATCCAATGTCCATTTAAGATATTCGGAGCATGCAAAAGCCCTTTACTATTGTATTAATAATTATCTTACTTCACAGAGCTCTTACTGTCTCAATTTGCTGTGCAACATTGTAGACTTACTATCTCTTAAACAAAGCAAACATTAATTTGTATTTTGCTCTGTAAAGCTGTGGATATGTATGCTGCAGCTGATAAGTAAGCATTAATAAATAATTCTCTTTTTTTTTAAGTAACTGTTGAAGCACACAAGCATGTAAAATGAGGGTAACTTTTTAAAATGAAAATATGTTGCTAACTAGGGCTGTTATTCATGATTTTATGAACTGTCAGTTAATGTGTCCAGCAAACTCACATAAAACAAGTCAGCAAGAAAAACCAGACATAGAAAATGACACAAATTTCAACAATTCACAAGATACTTTAACTGCAATATTTCTCCCCAGAAGGAACATTAGATTTGTTGACACTATATTAAACCTGACAGCTCTGCAGTATTGTTACAAAGATGTGCTATTTCTCTATGAAGGGCTCTCTAGCCATCAAGCATAAAAACAAACTGGAGTTGATGTGAGTCATCTGTGTTAAGCGCAATACAAATTTCTCAGAAAATGACCCACATGGGTATAAATCAGTGGGACTGCTGCTCCATGTTGGCCTACTCTTACCTCCCCTACAGAGCTCCCACTCACCAACACTACACTTCAGGGGTTATAACACATAGGTCCTGGTGGTGTGAGATTAACAAATGCACTACATTGCAGGGTACCTGCCACAATGGTGCTTACATGGAGATGCTGAGCAGCTTGTAATCACCAGTTTGTTTTAAAATGTTCTCATTCTGTGAACATACTGGATAATGTGAATAGCTTTAAAAGCACAGGCACTACTGTAATGCTTTCATTACTTCTCTTTATTAAGTAATACTACAACCTTCAAATATAATGCAGATATATTATAAAAAACAACTTTGCAAAAAAATATGTTTGTATGTATAAAGTAAAAACTAAAGTAAATCAATAAAACAGATTTAATTTGATTTCTAGTTTTTTTAAATACTGGTATGTATTATTGATATATTGTGCATTATTATCATTGTTGAAGATTAGGCCAAGCCTGGATAGCAATATGAGCCTATAGCCATGAGCGCTAAAGTCTTGAGCCATCAAGAGCCATTGATTTACTGAAACATGCAAACATACATGGAAATGCAGAATATAAGGCAAAAACAGAGTTTGTAGAAATCTAACGAGCTTGAAAGTCAATATTTGGTCTGACCACCTTTATTCTTCAACACAGCCTGAACTCTCTTACACAAGCTTTCTCGTAATTTCTTTAAGTAGTCCTTAGGAATAGTTCTCCAGACTTCTGGAAGGACATTGATACCTCAGCCTTTTCTCCCTTACTTATGAGTGACTTCTTGACAGCCACCCTTCCACTGAAACCATTTCTGATCAGGCTTTAGTGAACAGTAGATGGATCAACTGAAGAGACAGATGTATCTCTCAGGTCTCGTGTCAGGTCTTTGCTGGATTTTTTCCTGTTTCTTAAGGACAGGACTTTAGATTTTTTTAGGCCTGACACTTCTTTTGTCCTCCACTTGCCCAGTTACCTTAATTTTTTTTAAGTACACACTGCACACCATGCTGAGATATGCCATGTTTTCTGCTCTTTGAGAATCACCTTGTTGGTGCAAAAATAATATTGTATCCCTGTCAAACTGTGTTATCTTTGGTATTTTTAAGAGATTCGAATAAAGAAATGATAACAAATGATGTGTTTTTGTAACAGGCTGCTAGTAACAAAGTGACTAAAGATACAATTTAAAACTGGTTCTTTGCTAAGTTGTCTGTTATGTGTAGACAACACTGGTTCATCCCTTGAGTTAGGTGTCTTTTTTTATACTTGAATGATTCATAGATAAGAGTTAAGTGACTTAAACAGAAAAACATTCCTCTGAAAATGGTCAGGTAGAAGGACTGGACTGTAAATGAGTGAATAAGCAGCCAATGTCCAAAGAAAAACTTCGAAAGACCTTCAGAAAGCCTGGAGAACTATTGCTCAAGACCACTTTAAAAAATGACAAGTCTGGCTCCTTGGAAGCAAAATATAAGAAATGAGAGGTGGCTCATAACATTTGCACAGTGCTGTGGCTTGAAATCAACCAACATATATTCACTCTGTAAAAGTTCTACTATTTGTAACCTTCTTTCACTGGTTCAAAATAACCTGAAATGCTTCTAGTTAGCCCTTTGTTGGTTACACTTTCAAATACAAAAGGGAATTAATGCCTTGATAAAGAATGCACAAAACTTTGGCTCAGAGGGTTTTTCAGTGTTGATAATCACCACTGTGGTGTTTTGTTTCTTTGCTTTAAGTAACATCCAGGGCAATCAGAAATAGTGATCATTCAATTCCTTTAATTATGTCTTTTGTCTATAGCGTTTCTCATCTGCACTATTAAACACTTTTCTTGCACAAGTTGACTTTCATATATTTAGATTTTATTTATAGGGAAGTGTTGGGTGGATTTCCATAACCCCTCCACAGCAGAGCACAGCCAAAAACGCCCTCTTTGTACAGTCACCTCCAGGTTAATTAACAAATGGAGAAGAAGCCATCTCCCCTGACTGCCACTCTCTGTACACTCTCCTGCCAAAAGCAGCTGCAGGTGGGCCAACCAATGAGCAGAAACAAATCCGGCCTTTGTAGGTTACATTAATTGCAACCCACTTGAACACAACATACCAACACCAGGTGCTGCAACCAGATGGATTTGTGAATGCCATCTTACAACTCTGGCTTCACACTAAAATTCAAAAGTGCCCTCTGTCATAATCATTTGCCTCTCTCTTTTTATCAAGATGAATTTTTGGTTGGCTGTATACCAAGTGACTATGCTATGCTGTGGCTACTGCTAAAACAAAAGCAATTACAGCCCTACTCAGTGCCGAGGCATGCACTTTGATTTGATTTTGCTAATTACTATCAAAAAAAGAAAGAGTTTTATGAAGCTATAATACACAATGTTTTCTTTTTTTTTTTTTACTTTATCTGGCAAACTACTGAACCTTGTCTGCCTCCTGTGTGTTTGACCTCTAGGTCATGTCTCATTTTTGATGTGATGCCCCCCACACTCCCATGAGCACCAATGCAGTAAATCTTTTGCTGGGGGAGTCCCATAACAGAGATGCCTACTCTACAGGCAGTAAGAGAGGCGTGCATGAAAAGGACTCACCGTGGAAGGTTTCTATCACTACACTGTCAGCTCTTATCGTTTCTCCCTTTGATGAGAGGTGAGTGGGGGGAGATAATGTCTGAAGGTCAGCTTTCAGCGGAGAGCAGGAGCCTGATAAGGACTGAGAGTATACAAGGTAAAAGCAACCCTCCAGTCCTGACTGAAAACCAATAGTCTAACCATGTCACTCAAAAAGAAACAGAATGACTTTTCGAAAAAAAAAAAAAAAAAGAAACTACAAGGAACAACAGAGTCCAAAACTCAAATAGTTCAAGGGGCCGTCCCAGCCATGAGGCAGTTCTCAGGGACTGAGGCTGGAGGCGGAGACAGAGCAGTTCTGGGGGCCAGCCGCGTGGCCAGCGGCAGCGAGGACAGAGCAGTTCTGGGGGCCGGCCGTGTGGCCAGCGGCGACGCCGAAGGTGCTCTGGAGGCCGGCCGTGTGGCCAGCGGCGACGCCGAAGGTGCTCTGGAGGCCGGCCGCGTGGCCAGCAGCGGCGACTAAGGTGCACAGGGTGCCGGCTGGCCGCCCGGCTGGGCGGCAACGACAAAGATTCACAGGGGGCCGGCCGGGCGGCCAGTGGCGGCGACGAAGATGCACAAGATCCGAGGGGGACCCCAGGACCAGGCGAGTCCATCTGACCAGCAACTCACACTCTGGGGTGAGCCATGGCATCAGAGCAATTTTCCTCTTTGATAAGGAGAGGGCCACTTGCTGCCGCTCGCCAAACTCCATCGTCAAAATAAAACAGGAAACAAGACACAACTAAACAGAGAAGAAATAAACTTGACTCAGGGGAGAAAGAGGCAGGGTAACACTGAACTCAGGAATAACAGAAAACATGAAATACAAGCATGGGGAGCACGGGAGGGCTGGATAAACTGAAAGACAGAAATACAATACTAACAAACTAAAACATGAACAGAAACCACATAGCGAACAGACACGGGGACACAACATGAGG
>VUQI01020519.1:3617-13830 GCA_015106735.1 Paratilapia polleni | reverse complement strand
AAAAGCAAAAAGAAAAAACAAAAAAAAAAGAAAAAAAAAAAAACACCAAAAAAAAAAAAAAAAAAAAAAAAAAAAAATCAGATCTGAGATACTTTTACCTGCAGTGTAAAATTTGGCCAAAGAGAGCATCATTTCTGTGACTGGATGTAAAATGCTCTTCTATAAATGCAATAAATAACTTCACTCATTTCTAATTTGAAATTTCTCTACTGTTAACGGCTGTTAGCACTCCAAGCCTTTCTTTACACATACATAAAGAAGCTATCTGAGAGAGGATTTCAGCCAAATCTTCTGTAATAAAAATTTGACCAACTAAACCACACAGACTTTATCGGCATGTTCAAAAGAACACTAACAGCAATACACCATTTCTTAAAGGCAACACATACTCGGTGTTCCAGAAGGAAGGAACACTGTCAAACCTTTATAGGTACTTAGAAAGGAAAAATAGAGAAAGGTGAGTGTGAGTGATGGTAGCAAAACTAGTTAACATGGTAATGTTAACTAGTTTTATCCATTGCATTAACTAGTTTTATCCATTGCATTCAACCGCACACTCATTGGCTAAAGAATTGTCAGTCAACAGCCATTAGCCAACCTGCCCCTACTCGTCACATCCGTTTTTGTTGGGGTTTTTTTTTTTTTTGGTTGTTTTGGGGTTTTTCAACCAAGATGACGACAGCAGAAATGCTCATTTCTAAACAGGACAGGAGAGTGTTTTTTACAACCGGACTTCTTTTTGCAACCGGAGAAGTTTCCCCCTACTGCTCATTAGAAAGAATGCAATTTTAAAGCACTTTCATAATGGCTTCACTTGTCAGACCCTGAACCTAGTCTTTGGAGGTAAACAAGCCACAATTTTAGGTATGACAAAAATGGGTTTTACAAATGTTTCAGTGGGAATGCAATATATTTATGTTTAATCCACCTCATGTTGACGGTAATCATTTTTTTTGTACCAAAACTCCACAGGACACCTTTATGCCACATTTTAAGAGCTTGAAAAAGTCCTTCTTAAGTTCTTCTTACTTCTCCTGCATTGTTGTGCATTTTCTTTCTCTGAAAACAAGATTTATGGCACGACAAAGTAGCTGTTACCAGTATTAATGTGCTTTTAAGGATCATTATTCAACAAAATATGGCCAGGGTGTATTCACTAGCCATATTAGATCTACCTTATAATCAGCCTCATGTTTTTATAATGCCATAAGGACAGCAGGCTGCATTTTGTTATTCAAACATGAGTACATTACACAGTAGGTGGGAGAGTGCAGCATCCAAATCATAATTATTCGTAACTGGAAAGGAGGATGTCGGAGGAAGATACACCAACACAAAATATGATTGAGTAAAACCTTTAAAGAAGTCTTACATTATGGACATCAGCCCCCAAGATCCATCGTGTGTATGCTGCTGCGTAGGTGTGGACTTTAAATCCTAATCCTATTCTCCTAGTCGCATTGCGGTATCTGTGTACATATTTTATTCTGTCCAAATAACTTCAAATAAAGTCCATACTGACACTGCTACATGTGTTCCAGCTGTGGACAACAGAAGCGATAAAACGTGGAAAAGTATTGCCTGTGAAGGTTACACTTAACCAACACTAAAACTTCAAAGAAAATAGGCAGGCAGGAAACAACCAGCTTTCTGTGAGGGAGTCAGCACAATGGCTTTCTAAAAACTATGTAGCCTGCTTTTTTATGAGCTGGATGCTGGAGTGAAAAATAGAATGGGAAGAGGGAGGTAAAAAAAAATACCAACACTTGGACAGATTGAAGGAAATAAATGAGAAAGTAGAGCAAAGAAGGAAGGTACACTGAAGAAGAGAACCTGATAATGCCTTATCTCACTGCAGTCAAGGGTACTTTGACCACAAAAACACAGACACTGCAAATAATCCCAGCTGGTGACTTTTAAAGTTTCAGTTCTTATCCATGAAACTTTATTTTACAGTCTATTTTATTTACATAGACATTCTTAAAACTGACCTTGCAGTTTTGGCTGTGAGCTGTGTGATGAAATTGGAATTGATTTTATTGATCTGAGGTACATATGCATCTCAGTTTCACTCTGTTGCGGTTCCTATGGACTGCGTTGCAGTTTCTGATTCAGACTGCGGAGCATTTTGCAGGTAATGATCATAATATAGATCTACTGATGAGCATGAGGCCTCCAATAATTGAAGACATTACCCAGCAGTTTAATGTGCTGTGCTACAAAATTCTTTGTTCCCCCTTTCATAGGGTGATGCTTGTAACGTGACATGGATTGTGCAGTGATGTGGACTAGCTGTTACTCTAGCGTTAGAGAAACTTTGAAAATATTTCAGCTTGTATCCACACATGACATCACACAGAAGAAGCATCCTCATCAACTGTATTATTAACTTATTAAGTAATGGATTTGCTGTGAAAAAAATACTGTATTGAATTTTACCAACTCAATCTGACCACTGACTGGGACTGACATGCCGTATGACACCTAACATGGAACTTCACATGACTATGGTAAAACTACGTACACCCTTACTGCTTCCATAGGAATTAAGAGGGTACTTACTGATCATCAGCAAGTGTGAGCACCTCTAGAAAAACAGAGGTTTTGGCAGTTTGCCACAGTTTACTAGGAAATTCACCTTAAGGTCAAACCATGCAATGCTCAGAGAAATTACAAAAAACCCAAGAGCTACATCTCAGACTCTACAGGCCTCAGTTAGCATGTTAAATGTTAAAGTTCATGGCAATACAATTAGAAATAGACTAAACAAGTATGGCTTGTTCAGTCTTTTTTTAATTGTACTGTCAGGACAAAGCCTCTTCTCCCTAAAAAGAACATGGCAGCATGGCTTAGGTTTGCAAAGTTGCATCTGAACAAACCACAAGACTATTGGAACAATGTCCTTTGGACAGACGAGACCAAAGTAGAGATATTTGGCCAGAATGCACAGCGCCACATTTGGAGAAAACCAAACACAGCATATCAGCACAAACACCTCATACTAACTATCAAGCATGGTGGTGGAGGGGTGATGATTTGGGCTTGTTGTGCAGCCACAGGACCTGGGCACCTTGCGGTCATTGAGTTGATCATGAACTCCTCTGTAATATTCTAGAGTCAAATGTGAGGCCATCTGTCTTGCCATGCAACAGGACTATGATCTCAAGCACAACAGCAAATCCACAACAGAATGGCTAAAAAACAATCAAGGTGCTGCAATGGCCCAGTCAAAGTCCAGACCTCAACCTGACTGAAATGCTGTAGTGGGACTGTAAGAGAGCTGTGCATAAACAAATGCCCACAAACCTCAATGAACTGAAGCAATGCGGTAAAAAAAAGAAAGAAAAAAAAGAGTGTGCCAAAATTCGTCTACAACAACGTGAGAGACCGATAAAGTCATACAGAAAACTTTAAATTATTGCTGCTAAAGGTGGTTCTAAAAGCTACTGAATCATGGAGTGTACTTAGTTTTTCACAGGACTGCACAAAGTCCTGTGAAAATGTTCTTTTTCACATAACTGTAAGTCCTGGAGACGTATGCGTGAATGAAGGAATCACAATTGATTGTTCCCTCCACAGATGATCTATCCATCTTTAATGAGACTTAAATGAATCATCTGTAATGAAGATCCCACTTTACTGAAGAGCCATTCTTTACCTACTTCAGTACTTGCAGCTCCTTGAGTTTAAATAAATTTACAGCTCAATATTCTGCCCAGCTGGTCATGTACATTATTGAGGAAAAAAAGGAAAGAAATCAGAATGAAAAAGTACTAAGTTTTACTCTCTAATTAAAGTCTGGTTTGCTCTGAAATCAGAGTGCTGTGCCTTAATGTTCGTAAGAGCTGGAAGACCTCAACAATATTTTTGATTTGTACATAGATACTGTGTAACACGGATGAACATCTAAAAATAGATGTTTTTCATATATATATTAAACTGAATATTTCTTATATTACCTGAGCCCTCATGCCTCACTGTGTCTTTGCTTTGGTGCCCAGGAATGCTTCACAAATCAATTGAATCTGTCTGTTCATCTGCCTGTATGCCCCTACCCAAACCATTTGCATGTCCTCACACCCACACACTCACTTTTTTCCATCAGCTATGAGATACCAAGATCACATATAAGAGGCTCTCTGCGCCCCCTCATCCCTAATAACAGCCTGCTCTGTCTCCACTTGATTCGACTAGTTGGTGGCTGGCAGTGAGGATATTTTCTCTGAGACTGGGTTCATGCCAGAGAATCTCTGTGGTGGTTCAGTTTTCATTTTATACCAGGCAGCCCATTAGGTCACCCCTTTATTACTCATGACAGATCATGAGTAGAAGAGAGACAGAAAGAAATGAAATACTTAAAACTTAAAATTTCTTTTGAGGAGAACACAGTAAAAGGGAAAACTCAAACATGCCGTTCCTCTTCCTACCGGACTGACCTGCATGTGATTCATGTACATCAAACCTGAGTCTAATGTTCTCATGTCAGGTTTTTTAGACAAGACATGCCATGGGATGTGGTTCAGGTAAAGTATAGCTACTGATACAGATCACTCCAGGTCATGACAAAGTTCTGCATTAAATGACATTTATGCTCAATACTGCACATTTTGTTAGCAAACACACTTATTTATACATACAGCAACACACAGAGCAACATTAGCTTTTATTTGGAGCGGCGTCTCTGCCCATCTGCTGTAAACCACTTCCAGCTGTTCAAAATACCAATGATGCAAGCAGTGAGAGTGAATTAGAAACAGTAAAGTTCTTGATCTTAAAATCAAAAGAAATGCTTTAAAAAAAAAATGCAGAAATGCTTCATAAAGCTGAGGGGAACCGCAGAGTCGGTAATAATCTTTTGAGGTTTCATCACTAGCAACCCTATCCCATTGTTAATAAGAAAAGTACTCATTTCAGCTACTTTAAGATGCTGTTGAGCTTTAGGTCTGCTGCTTGCTATCAGTAGTTTACAAGGCTGCAATGGATTCAACCCACACAACTCATTATTTTTAATTAGCCCTTCCTCTTTTGTTCATTAGGGCTGACCTTTGCCAATGCCTGTGTCAACAAGTGTTTGTGCTGCCAATAATATGCCATCCATGGTTTCATAATCACAGCAGTGGCCTCTTTTGATGTAACAGACCTAGCATTCACCTTTTGGTGGAAGATATAACAGTTCATAGTGATCTGACTGGAAAATATTATTAAGTGTCAGGAGGATAAACTGTGGTTTGTCACCTATTACTGAACTTTAAAAGCTAAAAGTGTAATCCAACATATTTCCTCTAAGTCATTTGAAATGAGAGAGCAGTGTGCTTACACTAATATAAAAGTGCATATTCCAGTCTGTTCTGTGTGTTGCACATTTAGTGTTTTTTTTTCCTTCATGCCTGAATTGAAAATGATAAAATGTGGGTACAATGTGCTCATCACTTTCACTTTTTACCCAGCAGTCCATTCACATTAACCAAACATCACATTCTACTTGTGCAAGCTCCGGACAGACGTTGCTGCTCTGTGAGTATCCATGACTCTACCAGACTACATCCATGCACTACAATGTATGTATGTATCCAAACATGAAAAATAATGTTTGGAGGAACTTCCATTTGCCATGGGTCTACCAGGTGAGCAACAGTCAGCTAGGGTCAAGTGCTTGCAACACAACTTCCACAGATATTCCCCATCACAGCAAAGTGTACTAACCGGAAAAAAGCTAGACCTAAGATAAATCTCCTGTAGCCTAAAATGTGCATAAATGTGCACCAGCAGAGATTATAGCGTAGTCAGTATAATGATAAGGTGTATTTTCCCCACAATTTTGTTTGGTCTATTTTCCAAATCCCTGTTTATTGGTCCTTATTGTAATCACTGGTTTCACACCATCAAGTAACCATGATGAGACACACTTTTGGGAACTTGCATCTCAAGGTGGGTCAACCTAACCTGCTGAATCCACTGCTGAACTTGCTGTAACACTATTCCATTAGTGGTCAACTGTGTCTGATGGGGTTCAAGGACTCAGCTGAAAAAGGACCGTCAACTTAGATTACAACATATGGGAGTAGATGCTTAAAGAATATAGCAGTGATCTGATTTAAATATGGCAGTAAAGATAGAGTTTAGGATAAACAAACTTTGAATTTGTGTTGTTTGAGTTGGCCACATAAGAAAAATGATTGTTATCCAAGTGTAAAACGTCAAAAGCTTCCCTGTTGAGATTTATCAAATGAACACTGCACATGGTGGAAAAAATGGCATTTTGACAAATGTTTGCTGTCCTCTGATACGGAACTGTATGGGGCGCTCAATGGCCTCCTGTGGAGGCAGTTGGCCATTTAATACGCCATTTAGGAGCTCAAACTTTCCTAAATGTTATTGGAGGCAGAGGGGAAATGTGAAGAACTCATTAGGTTTAAACCCAGGGCAGGGAGCACGGGAGGGAAAATGAGGAAAAGAACAGGAGGGGTAGACTTTATAGTTTGCCTGTGACAGGAAAAAATGATCCAAGAGGGAGTCGGAATGAAGAGGCAGGCAGTCAAACTTCCTAGGGGGGAGAGAGAGATGATTATGGTAAATGATAGACAGCTGCAGGGGTTGGATGAGCTGAAATGATAAACGATACATAATCCAAGGCACATGAAAATCATGGGGCCAGTTGATTGACAGATAGGCCAATCGGTGGCGGACAAGTGGGGAAGGCAAGCTACAAGTCATGACTAAGTCAGAGTCCATCATTACGGTTCCAGATTTATTTGTCAGAGATAAATCTGTGTGCTCAGTATGACAGACGGAGTGGGCTGTGTGCAGCTCTCAGAATGGATAGAGATGGAGGGCACTAACTTGGAAATGTCCACACAGGAGTCTAATTCATAGGTATAAGTGGGAATTATAGTGATAAACACTTTCCTTGGTGGCCTGTGCTTCTTTTATTGGTAAAGTGGGCCTTTAGACACACATAATACAGCCATTTCAAATAGTGGTAAAAAAATAAATATAAATTACTTGTACTAAACAGAGACCTCTTTTAGTGATGAAGCACCTTTTAAGTCATGTAATACAATAGTTGAATGTTATTATAGCCACTGAATAAAACTAAACATATCACACTTCTAGGGATTAATGGAAGCACTTCAGGCCTGATGTGCCCGATAAAGCCTTTATTAACACTGTGACTCTAAATGTTTTTCAAATTAAACTGGGCTAACTGATACAAGGTGTGTGAATGGATGGTGCACTTCACACTCCATTCACACATGTGCCAGCTTTTTAAGCTTTTATTTTGAATTCATTCACTGAAGGTTTGTAGGGATGCTGGTGAATTAGTCATAAGGTACAGCAATGTCAGATATACACTCACCCACCACTTCATTAGGCAGACCTGTTCGACTGCTCGTTAACGCAAATGTCTAATCAGCCAATCACATGGCAGCAACTCAATGCATTCAGGCATGCAGACATGGTCAAGAAGACCTTCTGCACTACAATTATTATTACAGCATTGTTACTCATTCAAAGCTAGGTTTAGGCTCATAGCACTTATCAAAGCACTTATTGTGGTCTGATTTAAAAGTCCACACACACACAGTGTGTTTGTTCAAATTTAATCAAAAGACAGAGCTTTCCCTAACCTTAACCTGGTGTGAAAGTTGTGTGCCATCCATTCCAATCACTGCCTGCAAACTCCAGTGCACCTCATAAATGTGAAGCTGCTTTGTTTAAAGTCTGTGAACATTATCCAGCCAGCATTTGCATGGCCACCACGGTGGGAAAAGTAAACGTAATTGTAACTGAGACGGTGGTCATTGTATTTCTATGGTTGATTTAAACGCTGTTTAAAGCAATTTATACTTTTCTTGGTTTTGTCTGTCTAATGGGGGTTGAAATTCTCTTTCACATATTGGAAATGTTTAACAATCTCTTGCTGTGAGCTGTCAATATGGACCTTATGAAATGGATTGCACGTCCAATGAGGAAGTGTGCTTCAAAGGTACCTGTTGTTTACCTCTGTTTTGAGTGGGTCCTGGCTTCAGTAGTCTGCACATTATTGATCTACAGATGGTCATAACACATTAAGAAATGCAGTGATACATCAAAAAAGGCAGTGAAGACTGCTAGCTAGTGGTTCTAAAGTACTAATAATGATGCTGAAAAAACAGCTTTGATATTTATAATAATGTAGAAACAGAGTAGAGGTTTCTGGAACAACTCCACCTCCTTTCAAGGTGAAAAGAGAAGAACATAAAGTCTGAAGGTGTTAAAGCTCAAGCAACACTTGCAGTATGAAGAACAACTTTATTGTTGACCGACACTTTTCAACCTGTGGCCTTCATCGGGGTCATCACAGAACACATTACAGATAACAATAAATAGCATATGCATTGAAAAAAATACAAAACAACTAGTCATATACTGTATGTCCAACATATTCACCAATGAGGCACAAGCAAGGATGGGCTGGGCTGGCAAATAAAAAACAGAATCAATAAATAAAAGTAGGTGAAGATCTATATAAAAGCTTCTTAGGAAAAAAGAATTATTTAAAAAAGCCCTCTTCATGCAGTACTGTGCAAAAGTTTGAGCCCCTCCCCATTTCTTTATAGTTTGCTTCCAAGGAGCCAGACTTTCTTGTAATTTTTAAAAATGGTCTTGTGCAATAGTTCTCCAGGCTTTCTGAAGGTAAAAAGGCACCTAACTCAAGATATGAACCAGTGTTGTGTCTACACATAACAGACAACTTAGCAAAGAACCAATTTTAAATCATATCTTTAGGCACTTTGTCACTAGCAGCCTGTCGCAAAAACATATAATTTGTTCCCATTTCTTACAAAATAAGAAGTGGCAGGCCTAACAAACTATCTACAGCAGATGAACAGTTTCTGAAAGTCATGTCCTTAAGAGATAGGAAAAAGTCCATCAACGACCTGACACGAGACCTGAGAGATGCATCTGGCCCTTTAGTTGATCCATCTACTGTTCAGTGATGCCTCATCAGAAATGGTCTCAGTGGAAAGGTGGCTGTCAAGAAGCCATTCTTAAGGAAGTGAAACATGGAGAAAAGGCTGAGGTATGACAAATTACACAAGAACTGGACTGAAAATCAGTGGCAACAGGTCTTATGGAGTGATGAATCCAAATTTGAAGACAGTGAGTGCCTACGGCCATCTGTAAAAAACAGTGGAGCCTCTGTCATGGTTTGGGGCTGCATTTCAGCCAGTGGTGTTGGATATCTTGTCAAAATTGATGGAATTATGAACACAGAAAAGTATCATCAGATTTTGATCCACCATGTAATACCATCTGGAAAGTGACTGATTGGCAACAGCTTCATTTTTCAGCATGACAATGATCCCAAACACACTGCCAATGCAGTAAAAGCATACCTGGATAGAAAAACACACAATGGAACACTGTCAGTCATGGATTGGCCTCCCCAGAGCCCGGACCTCAACATTAATGAAGCAGTGTGGGATCATCTAACAGAGAACAGAACAAAAGGCAGCCAACATCCAAAGAAGAATTTGAATGTCCTTCAAGAAGTCTGGAGAACTATTCCTGAAGACTACTTAAAGAAATTACAAGAAAGCTTGTCTAAGAGAGTCCAGGCTGTGTTAAAGAATAAAGGTGGTCATACAAAATATTCACTTTCAATGTCATTACTCTGTTTTTGCCTTATAGTCTGCATTTCCATTTATGTTTGCACGTGGTTCGAGAAATCGCTGCACTTATTTCACATTTTCCTAGCAAAATATAGTACTGCATGTTTAAGGATGGAAATAAAATGAGCACATCTGTTAAAGCTGAACGATTCACACGATGAGTAACACAAAATTTAAACATAATTTTGTTTACATGAAAACACAGAGTGCATTTAACTTGTACTTTTTAATTAACTTCTGTCTGAATGCTTGTCTTGCTCTTCAACCTACAGCTTAGAAAAGCTTTCACATCAAAAATAATGTGAGAACTCTGCAAGAGCAAAACAACGATTAAAAAAAACCCCACAGCTATTGTTTAATATCCTAAATGTTTGTATGCAATATAATCTTTCAATTAAACTTCATGACCTTTGGAATATAAGGGGGTTGTAGATCAGGGCAAAAATGAATTACTAATTATATTTCAAAACATTACAAAAAGAGTCAATTTAACAACCAAATGTGTTACAATAAACAAATCTAGCAGTGTTGGTACTTTACATCGGAACTTAAAACAA
>VUQI01020517.1:0-10245 GCA_015106735.1 Paratilapia polleni | reverse complement strand
CACATATATACACACACACACACACACACACATATACACACACACACACACACACACATATACACACACACACACACACACACAAGGCACACTCTAGCTCTCTTAAGGATTTAGTATGCCACACAGGAATCTCCTGGGAACACAAACATGGACTTAAGCTGTTGAAGTGAGTGGTTTAGGACAAAAGGAGAGTAAACAGAAAACAGAAGTATCCTATTGAAGGTCTAATGACAGTGACCTTTTCTCAGTTTGTCCCACATTAGGATCGAGACACAGTATAGTTACCTTGGTAAAGTATAGCAATCTCTGTGAGCAAGCCATTTTCCTTTGCTGCTGCAAAGTGTCTGAAATTTACATAATTTTACAACTAATAGTCTAGTTGATTATTAGTTAATCGTGAAAATCCTTGCTGCCTTACTTTAAAAAATACCAGATATCTGGCTGTGTTGACTCCAGCTGTTAGGTTGTTCATGATATTTAATGGGAAATTTTGGTATTTTTAACTTGGAATTTATCATAATAAACAAATTCTCCTGAAAATAATTTGGGAGATTAGCAAAACAACCCTTTCTGCTTTTACATAAATTTTCACATGTAATTTTTTTCCATTTTTTTTTTATAATCTTTGTAAATGTTCACATTATTTACAGATTACAGAAAAATATAGTATTTATCCTTTAATAATTTAGCTTATTATTGTAAACTTTTACTACCTTGGTTGCTTAAGAGCATGTAACCACACTGAGTACCATGATGATGCACCAAACTCCGTTCACCTGCCTCTTGCCGTCTCATATAAATTGGAAGGGAACGTGACCCAGTGGCTCATCACCATGCTAAGTGTTTACAAATTGTTTTGGGTCTACTTGTGGGGGGTTGCAGGGAGGCAGCAAGCGGTCAAAATGGGCTGCCATGCGAAGGCTGTTGATCTCTGCATGACACGCCAACCTTATGGTGTTGCACATGGCCGTCCATTAATAAACAAATGAGGGGCTCACTCTGGAGGTCAGGGGAGCTCAGCTGGCCCATTTGCCACAGAGATCTCTCGGCTCACTGGGATCCAAAATGGCCACCCGCTGCGTCTGCCTGTCAGACGGCTGCTAACCTTGTCTTTGGTGATGGGCAGGAGGGCAGGAGAGGGAAAGGAGGGGGCTAGGGTGGAGACATACAAAGGGGAGCATGAGTTGCCGCCACCCCTCCCCTTGGCTGATTAGTGTGAGTGACAAAGTGGTGCAGAGAGTCCACTCGGGCCTTCATAATAAATCTATCAGGGAGTAATAGAATTCCATCAATCCTTGCTCCTCTGTCTTTCTGCCCTCCCTCCTGCTCCCCACCCCTTGGGGGGGTCACCATGTCTGTGTGGTGGTGGTGGGACTGTGAGGAGGGAGGGGGGCTACAATCCTCTGGGATTGTACAACTGTTATTATTCAATTACGCTCCCTTTTCTTCTCAGTTAAAAGACCATGATATCATTATCACTTAATGAATATATATAATTGGATCTTGGCTGCCGCTTCCCCCTGGTCTGATGAATACTACTCACTATTCATTCGGCCCCTGCTTATCCTCCTCAACCCTGCCTCCATTACAGCAGTCTGTGGAGCTGTAGATGATGATGATGATCATCATCATCATCATGCTGTCAACAGAGGGAAATTGAAATTATCTGTGTGTTCTTTGAATGTTTAAATGATTAAATGAAAAGTATAATAAAATTTTTAATTTGGGAGTTTTTGGACAAGTTGTGGGGTTTTTTTTCCCCCACTGTTTTGGTCAATGATCTAAGTGTTGAAATATAGGTCAGATGTGAAAATTACATTGGATACAGGGTTCTTTGCACTCGGAGTATCGCCAAATTAATTTTAACTTATGAACAAGGATTTTATTGCTTAAGCAATACCTGTAGTCCACATGCAATTATTGCAATTTCCATGTTTTGTTTAATAACCCCCTGACAATTTACAGTGCAATCGTTTGCAGAAACTCATTACGTCCACAGATAGTATCTGGATTTCATCTCCATGATGACTGCACATGAAGAAAATGTTTGGGAAAATCCTGCAACATTAACACAGAATAGATGGAGGGTGGAGAAATTTCTACAAACGCTACACCTTCATAGATTGCTCCTATTTAAATGTGACTCCTGGTTGGCGTGAGTGTGGAAAACTCCCAAAGGACATTAAGGGAAGAGGCGAAAAACCTTGATAGCTGCAGTTGTGACAGTCATGGCCATCAATACTCTCTCAATCTGCCAGGAAACAATGAAAGAAGGGGGGATAAAGATGGTGATGAGAAACACTAAAAACATTGATTTAGCATTTGTCCACTTCATTTAAAGTGAGACAAGGGGGCGACAAGGACCAGAGGGGTCTTTGAAGAGGCGAGATCAGGGAGTGTTTAGCCTCCTCCCATTCAGATGTCACCCTCTTGTTGGAACCCAAAAGCAACCGTCCCTCCCCTCCACATTGTTGAGGGTAAATGTGGCATAGCAGGGGCTGAGCATGTCTGTATAAATCAGACATGGGGAGTGTGTGAGGCGATGGGAGTGTGTGCATGTGTGTGTGCTAGGAGGCCTGCACATTCATGGATGCGTACGCCGTCATTAATCCTGCTTAAAGGAGACAGTGTTGGCAGAGTGGCAGCGCCCCAATCCAGCTGCTCCCCCCACAGAGACACATCAGACACCCTATCTGACCCCCCACCCGAACACGCTCCCTCCCATCTTCCCACCCGTCACCCACTCATTCAACCCACCTCCTCACCCCTCCATACCCATCAGTTCAGCCTTCTCCACCTTTGCTCACAGCCCCAATTTTCCATCACTTTCCCCACTCACACCGCCCAAAACCCAAAACTCCACTCTCACTCACTCACCCATCCCTGCCATACATCACTCCAAATTAAATTTACATTAGACCCTCCTCTATCAAAGAAGCCAAAAGAGAAGCAGGAAGGGAATGAGATCGAGGGGCTGACATCATTACCCGGCAGCAGAGCACATGACCGTCATCTATTAAACCCTTTTATACACATGTCTCAGGATTTTACCAAAGTTCATGCATACCTAAGTGCAAGTTTATGTTAAAAATTAAACGCTCTTTTAGGAGGACAAAGGAGTTTCTGAACTGTTGACTTTGAGAGGGGCTTTATAACCTCTAACCATGGATGTCTGGCATTGCTATAGACAGCCCCTTCCCTTCTTCTCTTCTCTCACTTTTTTTCTTCTTCCTATGGCTACTGCTGCCTTTTCCTCCTGTGATTAGGCAGCAGTGAGCTGACTGAGTATATTAGTAAGAATTTTTCTTCTGTAGTAAAATATCAACTCTGCACTCAGACAATTCAGGGCTGCCATAATGCAAAATTGCAGGCTTCAGTCAGGCCAACTGCCCCCTGATGTGTCATCTTTCTCCTTCCTTCTGAGGATATTCTCTAATCCAGTGTGTTTGAAAAATCATGAGAATGTGCAGGCCTTTGAGCACAGAGGTAAACCACAACAGGATAGTGTCTATTGCAGAAACTTTCCCTGGGGACTAAAAACAATTTGAAGAAGTCTGCTCCTCTACCTTAATTTTCCAGTATCTAACTGAAGACTGTTTGAATGCCAAAAAAAATTACTGCCTGGAAGGTAGTTCTTTCTGAAGAGTTAGAAACTTAGCTAGCTAGGTATCCCCCCAGCTGTTTAAAAACTTGCAGCTGAAAAAAGTTTTACCTTGTTTTCATTTATTGTGCTACTATGCTGTTTCATAGAATGCCCTGCAGAGGTCCACTTTTCTAGACAAAGACTGGAGGAGCTATATGCCTGCATCTCTAAGACCCAACATTACCCCATCAACTCCCTAGCTCCCGTCATGGGTGACTGTGCCTCAGCAGATAGAGTGGGGCATCTACCAACTGGAAGATTGTTGGTTCGGTCTCCAAATTGCTTCTGGTGCATACATCGTAGTATGTGTGCGTGTGATTGTTAAAAAAAAAAGGCGCTTAAGGGCTTAGAATAAAAAGTCAATTCAGTACGTCTATGTAATGTCCAGGTAAGTGGGACAATTCACAGTATGAATTCTGGGTACCATGTGTCCTGCACCATCCAAGCACCATCTCTCTTCTACACCACATCAGGTAGTCCTTTTCTAGTTGTTAGAACAACTCCTGTTGCGTGTACATATGAGAAAAGGCAACATCAGACAAGGTCCTGTCATTGCCCAGAGGTCATTTGTACAGCCATAGCTGAAGCCCTGGCCTCAATATTTATCCAGAGAAAAAGAAATCCAGGGTAATTTGAGATGGTGAACTCCAATGAGACCTACACCATAATTTAATTACGTTTTTTGTACTGTTGCATACAGTAATCACTTAGCTGTTGCATTTTGAAACAACTATCTACTTTCAGCTGCTCCCTTGTAACAAAGGGTCGCCACAGCAGGTAGCTCCGCACGTTTGAATTGACAGAGGTTTTTTTTTTCTTTTTCTTTTTTTAATGCCAGATGCCCTTCCTGATGCAACCCCAGAGGGGATTTGTGTCTCTGGCCGGAATCGAACAAGCAACCTTTCGCTTACCAAGCGAATGTGTAAACCACTACACTGTAAAAAAAAACACAAAAAAAAACAATTTGCCTAAGATTTGTGGGTCTTTAGACCACAGTACAAATGTAGGACTGAAAAAAACCTTCAGTTCTTTGGAAAGTTCCAGGACATTAGATTTTTCTGGTGTAAGACTAATGTGGCTAATGTGCCACGTTTGAGTCCTGCTGCAACAGACCAATATTGATGGTTTCTATTGTCATGTCATTAACTGGCCATACAAAACAGCAAAATGCCATCCTTACAATTTCACAACTAAAGCCAAAGTTCTCAGATGTTAAATACAAAAAAATACAAGAAGCAACCCTACAAGAACATTACAATATAATACAAAAGTCAGGGTGCATGGGTTAAATTCTGTTGCATCAAAAGTTAAACAGTTGTTATTCATTATGATGCTGCATAGCATCATGAATAGCTTTTCATTGCCTTGTGACTGACTGATTACAGAATTAAGCCCTGTTATATTTTCTTGTGCTGCTTTGTATGATGTAATTGTATGTTGTCTATCATGTCACGTCCTATTGTGTCAGACTGTGTTGTACTTTGTCACGCTGCATTATACTGCAGCATGTCGTGTTGCGCTCTTTCGTCTCAGTCTATATCAGTGATGTATTAGGACAGAGTGTTACCTCCTCTCACCGTTGGGGATATATTTGCATTGGAGCGTCTGAAAGCAGCTGGAGTGAACCAGCTCAGTAAAGGCACCTGAGTGCTGAGCGCTTACTCTTTAATTGCTTCATTATCGTCTGTGCTAATCCCTCTCCAATTTCGACACTCTCATTTTCCACACTAATTTGTCCCGGTCCCTCTCCAGCTCTCTCCTCTCACAGTCCGCAGCGCTATGGCACCTATTTGCTTTCCAAGGCAATGATAACAATTAATGCAGCAGTTGGCGGCGCTTGTTTCATATAAACCTGTTTTAGCCGACTGAACAAGAGGTTGCTGATAAACAGACTCTGGAGCCAAGGCGCAGAGCTTCACAGCACCATTTGTTTCTCTAATTATGCTTTAATTACAACTGTGTATGCTAATACACTAAACATTTGCATAGAACATTCACACAACTTTCTGCTCTCTGTTCAGGAGTGCTGCAGAAGGAGGAGAAAACAAAAGTACCAGCGCTTATTGAAAGAGGCCCTCACTGTGTTAAATTGCGTATGGGAATTGTTTAGAATTAAAAACAATGCCACAGTTCTCTCTGACAAACTGTTTATCTTATATTGTTAGGTAACAGCAAACAAAGTCGGACTGATTACAAAATTAGGTGGCAGTTTATTTCTTAACCGCAAAACATTGTATTAAATTTTACAGGAATACAAACGATTTTAAAATGCTCTTGACAAATGTGTATGATGATGTTTTTACAAATTATTACCCCTGCATTAAAATACTTCTGCAGCAGGATGACATTATTCTGCATCTGCAGAAGAAAATAAAAAATCAACACGAATTAACCCTTTAGTGTCATTCTTTAACATGGAGTTGAAGTCCGTTAAGACTCAAAAGTCCTTTGGTGTCTGAAATAGATCCCGTTAGTTTGTAGTCAGATCTTCTGTGTTGGTGCTGGAGGACAGAGGAAAAGAAGCTTATTGTAGATGGGAGGAGTTTATATTTTTAGCACGTTCTTAATGTCACCAGAGGCTCCATGGAGTAGTGGTTAACACATTCACCTTACATGTGAAAGATTCCTTCAGTTCTAGGAGGAGACACGAACCCAGCCTCAGGGGGTCAGGAAGGGCATTGGGCATAAAACCTGTGTCACAATCAATATGCGGATCCATCTGCTGTGGCGACCCCTTGGGAAATAAGGGAGCAGAACGAAAGTTAACGTTATGAGAGGGTATATTTCTGTCTGAAACACGCTCCTTTCCTGAACCTAACCCTTTTTTTTTTTAATGTGCCTAAAAGTAACCAAACAGAGACTATAAATGAAAAAGTCATAAAATGAAAGTAAATCAAACATCTGAAAAAAAAAAATGCTGTCCACATCCAGACTCCTGTCTTCTGAAGGAAGAATACTGTAGGTGCCACTGCCACCCATCCTCCCCCCTTATCTAACCTTTATGATAAGTGCTGCCTTGTGAGACTGCCGGATTTCACCAGTTCACAGCACTGCAACAACTCTACATGTTCTGGCTTTGCTGTGCCTTACTTATCTTCCAGGCAGTAACTGTTATACATTTTTTTATTCACTTATTATTTTGGTTATTTTGTTCACTGATTGTGAGCAAGGGACAGAGTGATGCCGTAGGTTTCCTGTGAAGATGCTTTTGTTAGATGTTTTTACTGAAGAAGAGACGATAACTATGGTTTTGTCTTTACTTTGAACAATTTCAGCCTGCATCAGAAACCAATCACCGTCCTTGCAGTCCGCCCCCCACTGGTTTTGTCAGGGATGTGTTTTGGGTGATCTGATGACAAATGGACAGCTTTATGCAAATAAACACTTATGCCACATCATTTCAGTTCACAAATTTAAAATGACAGTTCTGCATGGGTCAGATTTTGCAAACTAATATGTAGCTACAAGCACATAGCTCAGTAGGCCAAAAGAGCAGACCCCTTGTTTGCAATTATCTAAGTCAAATACTAGTTCCATGACCAGACCTTTGATTAAACACATTGTCACTCATGTTAAAATATTTAATTTGTACTTGTGGAATTTACCAACATCCTTGTACAAATGGCTAATAATAACCTGATGCAGGACTCTGCCAAATGTGTTGCAGATTTTCACGGACAGGAGGTGCATCAGTTGAGTTAGCAGCCCTTCAGTGAAACTCAGGAACCATTTCCACACACATAGCAAAAAGAATGTAGCAATATGTGATCATCTCCAAGTGTGGTCAGAATGAACAGGTCTTTCTGCAACTCCCACGTCTTGTTTGTGGCTGGTTCTACAGCCAAAATGCTTCGGAAATAAACTTAGTCAAACTTTACTAATTTGGGGTCACTGAAAATGATGCTAAAATTGGTGGCTGGCTCTAGTTTTCGTGAAACGCTCTTCACTGAAACTAGAAATGGCTGAAACACATTTTGACCCCTGAATTTTGACAAAAGTGGGGGTCTGTTTTTCAGATGGCCACTTTTCCTAAACTTTTTATCCAGTTTGGGCTCTTATGAACTGGAACTGTATCAAATATGAACTGCAGTTGTCAAATTTCAAATCCTATAATATTATCGCTATTTTTTGACCTCATGACCTTTACCCTGACCTTGGATTTGTCCTGGTAGCCTAGTAGCAGGAAATCTGTAATGCTCCAAAGTAAAATTCCATGCTTATTAAAGCATATTAAAATATCCCACACATACTATCTTTCTTTCACAATATGCTGTTGAAAGTACTATGACTTTGTACCAGTGAAATGCATAACCTTTGCATTTTTCTACTGGTGCCCCACAAGTGATCAAATAGGTTTGGTTGTGGAGACATCCAAAGGGAGACATGTAGCCAAGTGATGAAACAACATATCTACATAATTCACTGCACTTCGAGCAACATCCACACAACCTACGGTAATCCACTTTTTCCATTCAAAGTGTTTCAAGTGTAATACTTGAAACCACATTTGACAAAACATTTGCACCACAGGGTTAATTTAGGAGCTCTGCAGATATCAAACAATTCTCAGCAGATGGAGTCTGTAGATTAAGGACTTCTCACCCGTGTGGAATTAACACCAAATGTGCCACCCATCAGCTGATGATGACCATGTGATATGACTGAAAGATCCAGAAGACCTGCTAAATGGACCTTAAAGAGAGGTTGTTTTATCAACCAGTGTATTTTTGGGGGTTTATACACTATATATCCTTTCTTCTGTACAGCACTTACCTTGTTCTATTCTATTCTATTTTATTCTATTCTATTCTATTCTATACCTCTGACTGTGCTCTCTGCTCGAGCCAGGCACTCAGCTAAACACGTAACTGTACTGTCATTAACATACAAATGACCTGCAGTTATCCTGTGATTGGGCCCCCCAAATGCCACCAAATGCTAAAAAACCACCATTTACAGATAAGTAACCCGGCCAGCCCTGTTAAGTAATTCCTTGCCATGCCATTTTGGCTAAAATTGAGGCATTGAGGCCATTAAGAGATATGCTTCTGACAGTTAAGGTTAGTGGTGGAGGTGAGGATAATGATATTGGTAGATGAGTGTAAAATTAGACCACATGCTGACAGGAAACACACAGGTTCAGTGGCTGTATAGCGGTAAATACAACACATATCTCATTGTTTTGTAACTGGCCTGGTGGTCTTTCACTATAGGATGATCTCATAGTCAGCAACTGACTCAGTCCACAATCAACAGCACAGTCACATGACTGTTTCTGTCACTGTTTGTGAGAGGAAAATACTAGGCTACACATACAGTACGAGTTAAATGTAGCTCACAACTTACAGGAAATTTGGGATCATTTCATCCCCAAACATTTCCCATTTTTAACATATTTAAAACTCAAATTATTTTAATTATTTTGCTCATATGAAACACAGAAATGTTTAGATTCATGACAGCAATTATCAGTCAGGTGAAAGTTCTTTTCCTTACTTGCTGTGCTACCTTTTGTGCCATAATGGAATGAAAGCCTTTAACCTTCCACAGAAAAACAGACATTTAAACATTTATATTTTCATAGTCATGGGCTTTTCTTGTATTGAGTTTTAGTTTGTGATATGGTAGAGGTTTTGGTTCCTGTCAATTTGTTTTTGTATTATTATTGTCTCCCCAGTGTTCCCTTGTCTGTTCCTCCCTCTGTCTTGTCTGTTAGTGTTTAGCGTGAATATTATTGTCTTCTGGTTATTTCTTGTTTTACGTGGATAATTTCTACTTCCTGTCTGTCTGATGGGCTTCACCTGTGTTGATTACATGCACCTGTGTCTCATTCCCCTTCTGTTTATGATCCCCAACTAGTCCCCAGAGTATATAATCCTGTCTTCCTTTTTGTCTTTCTCAGTTTGTGACAGCTCCCCGTTGTGCTGCCTCATTTTGGTTCATGTTGGCACAGCCACATTTCCTGAACCTCCCATGACAGAAAGATCACGTATTATGATTAAAAGCTGCAGGTCATCTACTTGCTTGTGTGGTCAGAGTAGAAATAGTAGTGTCCATTATGCAATCACAATTAAAGACAGCATTTTAATTTCTGCAGAACATTTGCAGATAATTCAATTCAATTCAATTCAATTCAGTTTTATTTATATAGCGCCAAATCACAACAACAGTCGCCTCAAGGCGCTTTATATTTTAGGGTAAAGACCCTACAATATTAGACAGAAAACCCCAACAGTCAGACGACCCCCTATGAGCAAGCACTTGGCAACAGTGGGAAGGAAAAACTCCCTTTTAACAGGAAGAAACCTCCAGCAGAACCAGGCTCAGGGAGGGGCAGCCATCTGCCGCGACCGGTTGGGGGTGAGGGGAGACAGACGAGAACAGAGGGAGACAGGACAAAAGACACACTATGGGAGAGAGACAGAGTTTAATAATAACTAATGATTAAATGCAAGTGGTGTATAAACACATGGAGAGTGAAAGGAAGTGAGGAAGAGGAAGTGCTCAGTGCATCATGGGAAGCCCCCAGCAGCCTAGGCCTATTGCAGCTTAACTAAGGGATGGTTCAGGGTCACCTGATCCAGCCCTAACTATAAGCTCTA
>VUQI01020511.1:0-11764 GCA_015106735.1 Paratilapia polleni | reverse complement strand
ATTGCGATGCTTGGCATGACCTTAAACAGACCGTTCATGCTCGAAAACACTCCTATGTGGATGAATTACAACAATTCTGCAAAGATGAGTGGGCCAAAATTCCTCCACAGCGCTGTAAAAGACTCACTGCCAGTTATCGCAAACGCTTGATTGCAGTTGTTGTTGCTAAGGGTGGCACAACCAGTTATTAGGTTTAGAGGGTAATTACTTTTTCACAGAGGGCCAGGTAGGTTTGGATTTTTTGTTTCCCTTAATAATAAAAACCTTCATTTAAAAACTGCATTTTTTTGTTTACTTGTGTTATCTTTGTCTAATATTTAAATTTGTTTGATGATCTGAAACATTTAAGTGTGACAAACATGCAAAAAATAAATCACGAAGGGGCCAAACACTTTTTCACACCGCTGTATATACACTTTAGCGTGTATTATAGTCTGTATGCAATTCTTTTTCATTTTTTATCATAAGACTTTTTTCTTTACTGTTGAAAAGCAATAAAAAAATATTGCACAATACAACCTCCATCTACATTTAGTTTATTATATTGATGTCATTATTCTTAACTGTTAAACTCGAGGCGTTTATATAGACTGAATTGACTTAAAAGGCAAATAAATCCAATCTGATACTAAAAACAGTCAGTTAATGTAAAAGCCACGTTTAGCCCAAAATCTGGATCAGAAAAAATGTTTGGTTTTTGCAAACTGTTTTTATTCACTGTACAATTTAATTTGTTTTAGGAGAGTTATAAAGGTGGTGCTGTCATGATCCCCAGATATGAATTTTTAGTTTATACAGTGCTTAACAAATTTATTAGACCACCTGTCATAAAAACAAGAGAGACCATCCAGCATCACAAAGTGCTTTAATGCGACATCTTTCCTTTTCAGTGAGTTCTCGCTGTTTTACCATTTTGAACAGGAGTGAGGAATTTCAAACTGAATTCATGTTTTTATGCTCAAAATTGACTGACACTGGACTTCTCTGAGAAGTCAGAAATTAATCAAGTATAACATTCAACCACTAAAGCTATTTTTTTTTCTGTTCAGAAATGCAAGTAAATAACTGTAATTTGGCATCTTAATCAAAAAATAATAATGTGCTTTACTATTTTTTTCTGCTTTATTGTAAAACAGTAAATTCGAAAATTCATAGATAACAACAATAATTATATTTTAGCATTAAAAATATCATTTGGATTAAAGAGTTTACACACACTGCTGGATTAACCATTATAGAAACATAAAAAATGATTTTGGTATTTACCAGTACTGTTAATTTAGGGCAGCTGTGGCATAAACCTTACATTGTTAAGCACTGTATATGCAAGTTTGAGTTTCTGTTTAGATTGTGTGTCTTAGTGTTTGAAGTTTTGGATTGCTGTTTTTACTTCCTTATTATTTTATTGTTACCTTGGTTCCTTGTTATATTGTTGAATCCCTGGTTTCTGTTTCTTTATAATTTTTTTAGAGATGAGTTTAGTTCTTAGTGATTAGATTACTCTCACCTGTGCCTCATTCTCTTTCTGTTTCTCATTGCCCAATCAGTCCTCTGTGTGTAAGTGTTCCTGTGCCTAGTTCACCGCTTAAAATAAAGCTTGCCTTTTGTTTGGTTACTTTGAGTCCTGGTCTGCATTTGGGTCTGCTCTTTGAACTGAATCCTGACTGATGCCACTGGTCATAACTCATAGGTTTTAAACAGATGACTAAAAATTTTATTTATTTATTTTTTTGAAAACTATTACAAACAAGCACAACTTGATATAAAGGAGATTTTTGCAGAGGAGTACCATATACTGCACACTGTGGTTTTACATGCATTTTTTTTTTAACAGAGATGTACTTTATTCTTTTACTTTCTTCTGTCTTTCCACTACATTCCAGGACAAAACATTGTATTTTTATTGCACTTCATTTTCAGAGTCTCTTGAATATAATTATTGGTTATTTTAAGCTTTTACAGACACATAATTTAGTAATATATAGTTGTTTGGTGTTTTCTATCTCAATGATATGGTGACTTTAAACATTATAGGGGATTAAAGTCTTTCAATGTGTAAAGACATGTATAATCCTTAGTCTGAAGATTGTCATTGTGCTACTCTAAATGTATCACATCACTGGAAGTTAACAGAACATTTTAGCATCAGTCCTTCTAATTGTGATGCTTCAGTACATTTAACTTCTAATATGTCAGTAAAAGTGTATTTGTGGGGCTTTTTCTTAATGACTGTTTTTCCACTGAAGAATTTATATGCCTTCCTTAGATTTTTTTTGCCTACCACCAATCAAAGATTTGAATTATTGAAAGAATTACCAATCTTATTTAAGTTATTTCAGCTTTTTAGGCACACTTTGTTACGTTTCTTTTCAATACGATGTGTATTGTTTTTTAAGGTTCAGCCATCCCTTCCAGGAAGGAAAGAGGAACGTTCAGGTGTTGTTATTCTTTTAGCCGAGAAGACCAAAATTAGGTTTTATCGCTTACAAGATGACAGGGTTTGCTTCTGTTGTCAATCATATTGTCAGGGTCCCTGTCACCCTTTTTTTTAGATGGAAAGATGTTTGATTTCAGTGTAGCACACCAGATATCTCTGCAGTGGTATCCCTCCTCTTTGCAATTAGTTATCATGATGCTGCCGCTGGATGCTTGTTAGATTGAAGTTTATATTAAAGTGTATTGCTCTATAGATTGAGCTACATGCTGTAAGCCCAGAAGCTTTTAACATTGTGATCATCAGGAAAAATGTGTCAAACACTGTGTTAATATATGTTGCTCTAACATTTTATACATGTTTTTCAAAAAGATAAATTGAAGCAATAGAAGATGTAAAATCACCTCCTGTGAGCTCCTTTTGCCCGGTGAGTGACAAGGTTATTTACAAGATTCAATGTCGATGTGGTGTCTTTGTGCTGGAGCTGCCCAGGGTAGCAGAGGCCGACAGATGGATATGTGATCAACTCAACATGAGTGATTTTACCTCTTCATCACACACGGAGAGTGTGCCTGTGCCGGCTGATGAATCACTTCATAGATGTGACAAATATATCGGCCTCATACCTCGGAGGAGAAATAATGGCCAGAAAAATGAGCCGCTGTGTTGTGTGGTGTTCCTGAGACAGACCAGCCAAGACTGGCGCTTTTTTGTAATATTTTGTCTCTTTAGCTGCTAAGCTGCTATTTAAGTACAACTTCAAAACAGATATGGATAATGTATGTGTAATATAGTGCAAACATTGCAGTTTATTGGAAAACTAAAAGTAAATGTCCTTCTTTTATCAAACACCAAGTTTTGCCAAGTTTCCCTGTAGATTATTAATTTGGCTTGTCTAACTAGTTTGTTATTGCACCTTAAATGTTAGAATAATGTAACATTACTGCTGCATGTAAAATAACAGGTGAATATGAGTTTGTGCCTGTCATATTTTTCCTTTGATGTTCTGGCCTCTGGGCCCAAGAAACCCAATTAAAACCCCACAATAACACCTTTAAAAATGAAATGTCATAACTGGTAATGTTAAATGAAGGCTGGTCATCCAAGTTTTACAAAGGTGTGAAAAGTAAACACTTTGAGGTTTTTAGAGCATAGAGAGTGTGGCTAAGTAAGTGTGATTAAAATGTTTTGCTGCACTGATGGATGGTTAGAGAACCGATACATAGTATAACAGATAAATAGTATGGATTTCGTTAGAATGTAATACTATTATATTTTTTACAATCATTTCACTTGTTAATGGAACCGAACTTGTTACTGGTTAAATTGGACTGTGCATGTAGAGCATTTTGTGCAGAAGAGCAGAATACAAAGGAGTACAGAGTCAAGACACATTACTGTATGTGGTGGGCTTCTGTACAAAAGGTGAATTTGCTTTTTTTGGTGCATTCCTCTTAATTATTTTGCTGATCCTTTTAGTTTAATTATTATAATAGAAGAGGCCGACCCCACAATCTGCAAAATGCACTCAAAAGCAGCAATGAAAACAATTTAAATCCATCAATGTGAAACCACTTTGAACAAGTTTTTTTTTTCCTCCCAGCAGCATTAGGATAGGACCTGCACCATTAATGATGTCACCATATTTTATAACAGCGTTGTTACGGCAGCAGTTACTTCCTTTAGCAGTGCACAATACATCCTGGAGGGGGACTTGTAATATATCTTCCTGCTGGGCCTTTAGTCTGAATTACAGCAGGAAAAACAAAAGGTTAATCTCATTGGGCGACTCTGTTTTGCCTCTGACCACCCAGCTTCTCTCCGTCTCTCCCTCAGTGTTTCAATTCAAGCTGCTTTATTGGCATAAATGTTGGATGAACAGGGTAAAAAAGCTCCTTCCAAAGCACCCTAAAAAGTAATACACGTCTTTCTATTCTTTTTCTGCTTATGCTCTTGCCTTTCTTTTTACCCCTTAGTTCCTGTCCCCCTGAATTTACATCTGTCATGGTAATGGGCATTGCAGTCACCATATATTGACTCAAAATGTAAATGTATTACAAAGCAGGCAGCTGGAAATGTGTTTGCTCTTCTGAGAATCACGTATCAGAGTATCCTGATTCTCCTTTCTTCATTTCCTTGCTTGCTTAAATGCCAGTGGGCGCATTACATTGAGATTCAAGAGGTTATCTCGCAGTGGTGATGGGGATTGCAACAGCCTAAAGGATCGCCACAGGTTGAAGCTTCTTTTTTTTTGTCAAGTGCCATGTATGCCAAGAGCTTTAATGAGCAGAGCTTCTTATCTCTGGGTGTCTGAAAAACAACACCTAGCCACCAAGGGAAACAGATTCAGAAGATGCCTTTTGTAAAGCTTCTAAATGTGTGTATGTGTGTCTTTCACAGGGTGGTGGGCCCGGCTGTGACCTTCAAAGTGAGTCCCAATGCTCAGAACGTCAGCACTGCGGATGTGGCCAATGTGGCTGGTAGGTTCTCCTTGGCTGAGTAATGTTGTCTTTATACTGACAGAGAAAAAGGCAGCCCATTATCATTGGCTTGCTGCTGCACCTGAGGCCCCAGATGAACATTTTTCAAAACTTATGACTCCTCCAAGAATGCGTTTTTTTTTTTTTTCTTTTTTCGTCTTCTTCTTCTACTGAGTATTCTGCCATATCCACATAGGCACTTTGTGGCAAGTTACTCTATTCCTTTGTGTTCAGTTTGGCTAAGTATTTGGTACTGGCCCATTTTGAAAGGAAGCCAGCTGGGTTTTCTGTTTTGTTACAAATCTTGAAGCAGCCATGTTTGCCTCCATCATGGAAATCCATTGAAGAGTTGGATATGTGTCTAAAAAAACAAGCTAGAAAAAAAAAACAGACACCAGATATTTGTTGTGTGTGGGGAATGAGTCACTTCATTAATGGCACATGAAAAAAAAAAGTCTGATAAGTTTTTTCACAAGGAAGAATAAGCTTTTGGAAAACTTTGAAGCCAACAAGCCAGGAAGATTAACACAGCTTATACTAAATGTTGTTATAATAAAGCATCAAATGGCTGCAGCATGTACCTGTATTTGAAGAAAAATACCGACTGTACACTGTCTGTTTAATGTCAGTTTACCTTCACTCTGGGAAGCCAAGGTTAGTCTGCTGACCTATGCAGGTTTTATAGCTTGGTAGCTGGTAACTGTTTGCGTAGCTCTTTGGCTATGCTGAGAGATGAATTGTAAGAATTCAACCTACGCAGTGGCTATGAAGACACACTAGCATGCAGTCCTCCAAAAAAACTATCAGCACATAGCCTGAAAGTGATGATGTTATGCATAGATTGAATGCTGACTGATTTAAAAGTTGGCTTGAATAGGAAAGGGAGGAACAGCAGATTTCACCATGAAGAGGGGGAAGTGTGAAAAAAATCATCAGAAGTCAAAAAGCATGCATGAGAAGCACAGACAGTGCTGCAAGGGACACTTTTACATATGCACTAATAGAGTTAATGCCTATAACAGGTCAGCCAGTACGAAAACTTGTTCCCTTGCCTACAGATTGTGGATATTCATAGGCAGATATTTATTTAAAGCTTAAACTGCCTTTCACTTGCTAGTTGATATACCACCTGTTTACAGTTTAGATCAGTTCCTAACAGTTATGTTCCTCCACAAACTTTTTTTTTTTCAAGAAACACATCTTGTTAAAGAAATAAAAATAGAATAGGATGCCTAATTTTGCCCCTATTTGCCTCTTCTAACATTACCATCTGCTGCCTTCGTACCTTTCTCACTCACGTTTAGCTGTCCCTGAACATGCTCACACATCTCAGACTGATTGCAAGTAAGTTGGAGGAATAATGCATGAGTCACCATCTCTAAAATTTACTTTTTGTAACCCACATTGAGAGAGGGTTTTCGTTTTTAATTTCATTTAGCTTGGGTTAAGTCAGTGAATAAAATTTGAATTAAGATTAACATTTCCAATAAAAGCACTGGTATAAATTAAATTTCACCATATGAAAGAAGTACTCAAGTATCAAAACAGAAAGGTGAGTAACAAAGGTTATACAGGATCTCTGGGAAGATTAGCAATGACATCTCACAATAAAAAACAGCCCAACCGCAACAAACATTTACCTTTTTGAAGCACTTATTAATCAGTGCTGGAGGAAACAGTGCTTTATTTTTAATCCTTTAATCTCACAGAAAAAATGTAAAAATGACCACAGCCTCTTCACATGCACCAAATGGAGGTGGCACATAATGGGTTCAAATGGGTTAGATACCGCCGCCACTTGAAGCAAAAAGCTTCTCCAGCATTGTCTTTGTTACTAGGATAAAGAGTTCTGCCCCAGGTGAGGGTGACAACACCACCACATATTTTACATACACTTACTCACACATCCACAGTAGGTAACCTATGGAAAAAGTTGTAGTTTTTACCCATTTAAAAAAAAAAAATCAATCACTGTTGTTTTTCTGCTCAGGCCTCACTGCCCAAAAATGATGTTGTTACCAGCTACTTTGGTGCCTAAAATAAATTAAACTAACCAAATAATTCAATTTCAATTCAATTCAATTCAATTTCAATTTCAATTTCAATTTTATTTATATAGCGCCAAATCACAGCAACAGTCGCGTCAAGGCGCTTTATATTTTAGGGTAAAGACCCTAAATAGTGACAACTTACTTAAAAAAAAGTAGAGCCTGCCTGCCTAAACCAGGGTAGTCCAACAGGAGGCACCTACCCCCTCTTTTTAGCAGTTCTCCCACCACCCCCTCCCCTGCTAATTTCATTGGTCTTTTAGGCCAGTACCTTGTATGAACCAGGACATTTGTGTGTCCACCACAACAAAAGCTCTAATTGACTTTTGTTTCTGAGGTGCCTGTACATAATTTGAACTCATTACAAACCGTTGTCATGTATTGTGGAGTTTATAGGTCATAGTCATTTCACTTTTTCTTCTGTAAAACCAGGCTGGTTTGATGGATTACATTGAGGAAATGAATATGCAAGTTTGACGTGCAGCACTTTGATTGCTGCCTAATTTGTGCACAGGGAAATCCTAAACCTAACTTAGTACTCTGTCTACAAAAAGGAAAAAACAAGGAATAGTTGTAACTATTGCTAATATCTACCATTTCTGTTGATCATGCTTAAGATAAAAAACAGTAGAAATCATACTGTAAATGTTTTCACAACTGGGACTCAAGACGGATTAAAAATTCATAACAGTGATGTGAATGTAAACTCGCTCATTGTCAGATGTAATTTGTTGTCTGCCACCTTTTTGTTTCCAAAGAACACGAAGCAAGTTCCTCCTGATTTTGTTTCAAAATCAAAATGATTCAGTTTAAGCTGTTCTGTCACATGGAGAGGAACTCTATAACAGTTCAGTTCAGGAGTAAAGAGACTGTGAAGGTGTGTGGGAGTGTGTACATGTGTGTGTGTGTTCAACAGGCTACAGTGTGTGACTCACTGTAATGAGGCGAAGGTGTTGATGAAGTGGGGAATAAAGAAAGAAGGAATGTTTGCCATTAGCTAAGCTGTCAGCCCAGAGAGTGAGAGAGAAAGAGAAAGGACATTCCTGATATTCCCTGGGTCCAGTTCACACACACACACACACACAAACACACAAATCACCTGCACTAAGAAATTGGGCCCGTCAAAGTAACTTACATGAGTGGCTCACTGTGTATTTTTATTTATTTTATTTTTTTCTTATCCTGCTTGATAATTGCAAACCCACCTCCTTGCATATGCACACACTCTTGCTTTTCTTTTTACCCCAGCCACCACCCACCCTGGCCATACACACACACACAGATGCACACACTGATGATTATGCAACGGCTTCTCTCCTGTTTTTAAGCGCTATTGTTGGCGCTCTCATTTCCCGCCCGCCTCGCCCGCTGGCTCTGTGGGGTCACGGATGAGACTCGATTGTTATTAATGCAAACATTTGACAGAACGTGCTTGAAATGAAATATGGCGTCCTCTCAGCTAAAGTGCAATAGTGTGGGCGGGCCATCTTTAAAGTGTCGTTTGTCATATTCAACTAGAATATCAATCCATCCCAAAGCGTACATTATCCCCCCTAGCCGGGGCTTATAGTGCTTTTCTGAAACATTAAGCTTTACACGGCCATTGTAATGACGTCGTTTTATCATCATTTATAGTCGCACAGCAGCAGAGAGGAGAGCGTGGACCTCCATCTCTTCTGTCACAAACTCGTGTGTTTAGGTTGAAGGCTTTTGGCAGCTGTGTTTGAAATCATTTTATTTTATTTGATAAAATCTCTGCGAGGACATCACTAAGACTTCATTGTGTGCCACAGAAATGTTTAAGCAAGCAAGTATGGTGAAAAAAGAATTCAGATTGTTTTATGTAGGCTGCAGTGTGCGTGTGCTATTGCTGCTCTAGGTATTTTAAATACCTAGAAATGAATCATGAGAAAACTGAAATTGACCAACGAGATATGCAAGGAAAGTTTAAAAAAATTGAATCAAACTTGAGAATGTGATAGTAAAATTTTACACATTTACTCCACCCTGATAAGGAAATCACACTAACATCATTAAATGTTTCGGATCTGGAAATTTAAAGTCACTTTTTTTTTTATGATTATGTTTTTTTAATAAATAAATAAATAATTGCAGACACAGGCAGCACCACATAAATTAAACATTTTCCCAGGTTTTGTATTAGGACTTTAAAGGGGGAAAAAATTCAGTTATTCCTTTTAGAGTTGCAGTTTTTCATCCTCATTTCCACCTCATTACTAAAAACACTCAAGCAGAGTCAGGTGTGCAGATTTTCTTCTTTTAAGTTTTACCGTCTGTTCTATTATTCATTTCTTGAAGGCAATAGCATAAATATGAACATAGTATAAGAAATGTGATAGATTTATTTATATAGCCTCATGTGTATTGAGTTATAAAGGTCTATTATTGAGGTTGTATGAGCTTATATTTACATATAGGACACTACACTACAATTCAGCTATTTTTTAATAACTTTCCTTTTGAGCAGTGCCGTAATATGATTGCTTCGTTATTACACATGCAATAACACACAAGTAATCTCTATAAGTAGATGTGTCTGTTGACAAGTGACAGGATTTTTGGTTTCTGTTTTGAGTTCGCCTGTAGTGCGAGTGCACTTTTACTGCATGCAGGTAAAGAATCCATGCAGAGGGCAGTTGAGAGATGGGATTTGCAGAAATGCATCCGATAATCATTGGCTGTTGTCTAATAATGATTTAGCAGACAGAAACTAAAATTTTAGCTTGTATATCTGCTAGAAGTCCCCAAAATTACCCATTGCCCCCAGAGGCTAAGTCGTCAGACTATACTACTGGGTCCCGGACTGACATAAGGAATATAAGAAATAATAATAGTAATTTATAAAGTGTTAAACAGATTATTTAAGATAAAATAATGTAAAGGGGAACAAAAGCACCATGTAGCCTTCTAAAAAAGGATTGGGAAGAGTTATGAAGTGTAGCATTAAATTTAAATATTGTGCATTTACGGAGAGCTTTGAAGTAAATGTAGTTAAATAAATGTACTCAACTTAAATGTATTGTGTAAAATCTCTTGGATCTAGTTTTTCTTACACCAGATTGATTCTGACCTCGGCCCCTGGGTGCCAAAAGGTCCGATTAGTGCAGTCAGGCTGGCCAGACCTGGTGTTGCATTTTAAGAAGCCACGTTACCACTTCTGTCACGGGCGTCCATCCATTGTGAAAGACTCGCGGGCCACCGGAGGCCATTGTCAAATGTGGGGGTGGATGTCAAGATGGTGGGCAGTGAGGTGGTGACCCTTATTGTCCGGCCGAGGGTGGGCGGAGGACCCAGAGGCTACTTCCAGCGGTGCGTCACGGTCGTGAGAACGGGACCCCGTGAATAGGCCGGGGGTCAGGGTCAGGACAGCGGGCAGCTCAATTAGCACTTAAAGCAGAAGGAGAGCAGCTGAGATAGCCTGATCCTGCACCGTCTGTTCAGTTGACTTCTACTCTTTTTTTTATTCTGCCAGCAGTTGTTTTTGCATACATGCTAATAATGCCTGTTGGTGTGAAGATAGTTACTCACACATGCTGAAAAGCTGCGCACGCTCAGGGATTATGCACTGTTAGGACAACTTCTGTTGGTAGTGGTCAGGTTTCTTCCCATCAGTTTTTTTTTCTGAGTGAAATGAAGCCTGCTTTGTTAGCTGCAGACAATAGGTGGTTGCTCAGTGTTTTGCTTTTATCTCTTATGTTTGGTTTGTGTGTTGACATGTAAATAATTTCCTCACAGAGAGGTGACTATAAGTTTAATAAGTTAAAATGAATACATTGTGCTTACAATGCTTAGTTTACATGCTAATTGAGGGAATTTCTCTTTTAAAAAGTTGCAGAAAATACTTTGTTTCTTGTTTCTTGTAAAGTGTATGTTTTTCCCCCAAAATAACTTTATTACATAAGCAAGTAAAAATAGTAGCAGAGGAGTTGAATTGAATATATATATATATTTTTTTTATTAGATTTGTTTTCACTTCCTTTTACTTTCAGCCATTGATTAGTTATAATTACTGAAAACTACGGTTTCACTAGGAAACCTCTTTTGTTTTTTTTTGTTTTTTAAATCCTCCTTTACAACAATAACCCTTCACGCTGAAAAATGATGCCTACCCAGTGCATTCAAATGTGATGCTGAAAATGTTTTTATTTGCAAACATACTCGATAAATTTTCCTTCCAATGTCAGGGCCATCCTCCTAACTAGAAAGTAAATGCTTGTTGTTTACTTTTTCTCTGAGTCTGCAATGCAGGTCTATCAAAGTTGCATCAAAAGTCATCTGATACTTCCTGCTTCTGCTTTGAATCATGTGGTTGTGATAAAACAAAGGTGGACAAGGAAGATTGTTTAGAGAGTGCAGCTTTTTCAATTCAATTCAATTCAATTTTATTTGTACAGCGCCAAATCACAACAACAGTCGCCTCAAGGCGCTTTATATTTTAGGGTAAAGACCCTACAAATTAGACAGAAAAGACAGAAAACCCCAACAATCAGACGACCCCCTATGAGCAAGCACTTGGCAACAGTGGGAAGGAAAAACTCCCTTTTAACAGGAAGAAACCTCCAGCAGAACCAGGCTCAGGGAGGGGCAGCCATCTGCCGCGACCGGTTGGGGATGAGGGGAAACAGAAGAGAGCAGAGGGAGACAGGACAAAAAGGCACACCTATAGGAGAGAGACAGGGTTAATAATAGCTAATGATTAAATGCAAATGGTGTATAAACACATGGAGAGTGAAAGTAAGTAATGAAGAGGAAGTGCTCAGTGCATCATGGGAAGTCCCCAT
>VUQI01020507.1:14364-24675 GCA_015106735.1 Paratilapia polleni | reverse complement strand
CACTGAGTTAAGTCTTTTGAGATACATTATTTTAATTCAAAAATATAAGTTTTAATATTTACCACAGAAAGGTGAGTGAGTGTTTTTCCAGCTCCAGAATTCAAAATCAAAATGAAGCCTGTCAGTGTAATATCTGCCCTCCCTCTAACTTTCCCTCTTTTTGGGGTTCTTGCTCCCACAATGCATTGCAGTAGTTAAGAAATACGGAAAAACTTCAGTAAAAAAGTATCACAGAAAATTCCTTCACATTTATACAGTACACTATACTGTACTATATTTTTACGGATTTTTTACAATTTTTTTTTTTTTACAGTGTACACCATGCCAAGATATGCCAAGTTTCTGGCTGAAGGTTCTTTGGGAATCATCTTGTTGGTGCAAAAATATTTTTGATGCCTGTCAAAATGTGTGATCTTTGGCAGTTTTCATAGATTCAACTAAGAAATGGGAACAAATTATGTTTTTTTGCAATAGGCAGCTAATAACAAAGTGCCTAAAAATACAGTTTTTAATTGGTTCTTTGCTAAAGTGTTTGTTATGTGTAGACACAACACTGGTTCATCCCTTGAGTTAGGTGTCTTTCTTATGCTTGAATGATTCATAGGTCAGTATTAAGTGGCTTAACAAGCAAAAAACATTCCTCTGAAAATGTTCAGGTACAAGGACTGGACTGAAAATGAATGAAACAGCAGCCAATGTCCAAAGAAAAACTTTGAAAGCCCTTCATAAAGAAGGAAAACTGTTGCTCAAAACCACTTCAAAAAATTACAAGAAAGCCTGGCTCTTTGGAAGCAAAATATAAAGAAATGAGGGTGGCTAAAGACTTGCACATTAATCTATGTCCAGATAATTACTATTTTCAGTGTTGAAAAGTAATAATTAAAAATACTCAGCTCCTGGACTTTAATGCACCATTTAGGCAATTTACTCCTTGAGTATTTAAATTTCATGGTAACTAAGGTATTTGCTTTATTACATTTCAGAAAAAATATATTGTGCTCTTTTCCTCACTATGTTACTGCTTTACACCTGAAGTTGCTATATACTGTATATTATATTCTCTGCAAGATTTTACTTTAATGATGTGTGCTAAGTTTATAAAATTCAGTTGACTGCTCAGTTCCCAAACAACTGTATATTTTATTTATTTTAATCCTTAATTAAGTTATCCTGATAGCAGAGAGAATTGTTAATTTGATTGTGTGGATGGATACAAAAGGTCTATTTATAGAAAAACAAGTGCTTCACATTTCATTCTGTACTTTAATAGTGTGCTGTTACCTTTGTAAAGGCTCTGACTTCTTTCCCTTCTGATGATTTTAAATGTGCATTTCTTTAGATTTGCTGTGTGTTGGTGCAATCTGAGCCTATCTGTGATCAGACAGAGTTCTTACATCCTAATGGCACATGTGTTGAATGCCCTGCATGTGTTCCTGGAGAAGAGCTCTCAGAGGTAGCACACATACTCCTCCTTAAGCTATCATTTATTTTCTGTTTGTGCTACCCAGTTCCAAGTCTCTGACATATGTGATTCTCAGGACTGCGGCTTTGGAGATGGTGGGGAAGGTGTCTGCATTCCATGTGAAGAAGGAAAGTTTAGCACAGAAACAGGTGTGGCTCCCTGCAGAAGATGCACCCAGTGCACTCTGCTGAACCGCCTGAAGGAGACAGCATGCTCACCCACCAGTGACACCTTGTGTGGACACTGCCTCCCAGGGTGAGTTACATCCACATTGCCAGCATAAACATAAGTCCCATTTTTTTTTTTTTTTTTTGTGCTAAGCATGTCATTTGCTTTGTGTGTATAGATATTATGAACTCAGGAGCATGACTGGGGAAGTGGAGCTGCTGTGTTTACCTTGTTACAGTCATGACACAGTCCATAAAGAGTGTTTGCTTTTGACATCTCAAGGCTCCAAAGCAGGTAAGGTCCAGAGAGAGACAGTGTAGCAGTATATGTTAACAACTTGAAAACAGTTTTATTGAGTGGTGATTTTTTTAGAGGTGTTGTTAAGGAAAAGTTATGTCTGGCTCTGTTACAGAGAGTTCCACCAGCTCACTTGAGGAAAATTTCAAAGAACCAGAAGAGAAGAGTGAGTTACTCCTTACACTGTCATGAACAACTTTTTTAAAAAATTAGGCTTGTATTCAGTTTGAGTTGACTGCCTTTCCGTTTATTTAAGGAGTCAAAGAAGAAACTTTTTCAGTGTTCCTGATTGGTTCAACAGCAGCTTCCCTGATTTTCCTCATTGCTCTGCTGCTTTGGGTTTTCCTCCTAACTGCTGAGAAATTCAGTAAGTCAGATGATGTTTGATGCTTCTGCTATTTCTCCCCACCTATCTCTTGTTTACTTAACTAAAAGGGGATCATATACAATTGCTGCAATTTTCAGAGCAGGTTCCTTTGTACTCTCCCAAATATTATCTTTATTATCTGCATATTATCTGCAGCAGACCTTCGGTACACACCTCTGTTCAGCCATGCAAAGAGAGCAGCAACATCAACAGAGACTCCTTTACAGACAGTTTCAGCGGAAGATTCAGCAAGGTACTTTGCAAATATTATTGCACCTATGCCCTTCATTTATCTATATCAGTGCTTATGTAATCTTTTTCATTTATCACAAACCTATCCAGAGGTCTAAACTCACTGAGCCATGAGAATGAGGTGCATCCTACTTCTATTGTGATTAATGTCACCACCAACATCAAGCCCTCCAGTCAGAATAAAGACAGAATCACACATGAGGAACAACAAGGCTTCATCACACAGGAGGTACAAGGCTTTAATATACCTATAGATGCATTACTGCCATAGTTAGAGTCCATCATTAGCAATGCCAAACTTAGTGTCCCCTAAATAAAATTTAATTTAGACATTACAGTGTTACAGTATGTGAGCAGATGGACTCATGAACAGAGAATCACAGTTTTGTGTATACATTGCCACTGCATGATATACTCAAGAGTAAAAAAACACAAGATAATGACACATAGAATTATCAGGACTGCAACTATCAGTTAATCACTTGATTTATTTATTTTGAGATTAAAGTCTGACAGTATATTTGCTGATGAAATCCCAGTTAGTCAGTTTATAATGATATGAAACTGGAAAAAAAAACAAGCATCTGAGAAATATTTTGTATCTTACTTGATAATGACAGAGCTGATTGCTGCTGTCTTTTTTTTATTAATTCAAAACATTTCAATACTAAAACCTATTTTTATGTTAATTTATTTTGCCTCTTAAAATTCAGGTGATTATCATACTGCCTGTTTCTTACCCTGTCTTCTTTATCGTGCCAATATCAGATGGAGCAAAAATTGCAGAAAATATGGGAGATTGCTCAAGGTATGTATGTTTCAAACCAGCCATTGCAACTGTGTGGTGTATATATATAAAGGACACTTAATTTTTCTATAAGGATGAGTTCAGTTGTGGTACAACAATGATTTTACTTGTACTATTCTAACACTGTGCAGGTCAGAGTATTGAGATGCTCGACTACGACTCAGTCCAGGACTTGTCTCTCCTGCTCGACTCTGCTGACAACATCAACACTTTGAGGAGACTGGGGCGGTCTTTGGGTGTCCCACCTCAGGTCATCGCTCATATCCAAAGCTTCCAGGACCTTTTTCAGTACCTGCGCACCTCCACCTACACGCTGCTGCCCCAGCTGGCCCAGGCTGCTGCGCTCTTGCCTAATTCTGAAGTTGTTGAGAGGATACACAGAGCTGTGGTGAACAAATGATGACTTAGACCCAGAGGATGTGTTGCTATGGTTCTAACTGTTAGAGACTATTTATGTTCTTCTTTGTTGGATGAGACTGTCACCAGATCATCCAGTGAATCTAATACCTACTGCTGGGACATAAAGACATGACATTTTACTAAAGACTTTTTTTTTTTAGGGAAATGTGATATTACTGTATTAATGGGCATTAAACCATACCAGAATACTGACTTTTCTGAGTCTTTTTTGTTCAGTGTTGTAGGCTCATATGTTTAATAGATCGTGTAATGTGGCAGAACAAGTGAGAAAAGTCATTATTTGTCCTTTGAGTGTTAAATATCCAGGTCACTGCAAATGCAGTGTTATTTCCTGTTTACCATGTAAAATGATGAGCAGCCCTCTGGCTAAAGCATGTGAGACAGACCAGGACAGAGGATGCAGTGTTCACAGTAAATGAAAGAACTGAGAGCCCTGAGAAATTGTGTTATTTTCTCATTGGGAGAAGTTTGCCAACTTACAGGTTTCCTAGATCTCCAGGTCTGCAGAGTCTTCTGAGCATTAACTCCAGTAAGTATTCAGTCTTTTCCAGTACTGCTTTTCAAATAAATCTCAAAAGCAAATGATAAATGTTCAGTCAAGTTTGATGTCTTACTTTCTTTTGCCAAGAAACGTCAAAACATAGAGAAAAATATTCTATAACATTAACGAATTTCGCTTAACAGGACCTTTTTGTTTCATTGAAGTCGTCGCTATTTTAATTATTGCCTCTGAAAATTGATACCTTCTGTTCTCACCATCTCCTGTAGATAGATTTTACATTTAGTAGGATGCAAAAACTACCCCTGTAAACGCTAGGGGGCGCTCTCAAGGCTGTCATTGGAAACGTGACCAGTAAGTATTGCCGCTCCACAACCTCCTCCTCCCCTCCTCGATCGTCTATTGAAAAGATGAAGCAATACCCACTAATAAATGGCAACCTGCAGTTTCCTGTAGATTAAAGGTGTCACGCAATCGGAAACTTTAACATGTTGCTGTCTTTGCTTTCTTTTGTTATAAAAATCGAATTGAAGTTTTTTTTAATTGTCTATTTATTTATTTAACGTTAAAAGCAGAGTTTATTATATGTTCTATGTGTTCTGAATTATTTTCGAAAATTAACTCTAAAGCTATATAAGTTATAAAGTTACCGTACAATCTCATTGGCGGACCATGCCACATCATTTTGAATGCGTTGTTCCCCTTCGTTCTGTTGGTTTCCGGAAACGAGTCAGAGTGAGACATCTTATTTCTTCGCCCTGTCTTTGTTGTCCACGTCCCCGTGGTGTCCGAGTCCTACCGGCGGCGATGTGTTACGCGCCCCTGCTTTAGAAAAAAACAGAGAAGGAAAACTTCATAGAAATGGCGGAGGGTGCTACGACTCTCAAGGGCTTGCGAGCCCAAATGGGTAAGAAAGATCTTGGCAGTCGCGCCTGTTTTTGAACCAGTTGTGTCTTACAGTGTTGCAGTCACTTTGTAATGTTTGCAACCAACTGCCGCCTCTAACCGGGTTATTTGAACGGTCATCTTTTCTGGCTAGTAACGTTAGCTCGCTGCCTGGTTATCTGCTGACAATGGACGCGGAAAAATATTTGCAACTTCTTCCCGCATTAAAAGTTAAACGCTTGATTGAATTTGACAAACCTAGCTGATAGCTAGGGAAAGCACACGAACCGTTTTATCTTGTAAGTACTTGTAGTTAACGTTCAGCTAAAGTTGTAACTATGCATTTTGTAGCCTGAGAGCCGGTTGACATATCACTACTTCTGTCTTGTCTGCCGGCTAGCATCGTCAGCTTTCCCGCATTTTAATCACGTTGTACAGGAAAGTGGTTTTGTGTGACTATATTAGAGTAGATAGGCACTCTCTAAATTCTTGGTAAACGAACCCAGGTTCTCTGTAACTGGCAGATACTAGTGTTTTGACTCGGAGAATCTTGTCAAACGTGATCATCTGTTGATCTCTGTCACTAACAGTTCAGGAAGCTTTTCTGGTCAGGTCATGCATTTTATATTAAAGTTCACAACGATCTGAGTTGATGCATTCGAAGGAAACCCAACAGGGGATTTATTTTCTCCAGCCACAGATCAGGCGGTTCATTGTACATAAGCAGTTTTGTAGCTTCCAGCTTGAAACTCATCTTATCTTATGTTAAGTGATCTCTTCCCTCTTCCACATCCATTGTCTCATATTCATGCTTATTCGATGACATATGGCATAACCCCCTCAATCCTCCAGGGAGGGCAACTATAACAATGTCTGACCTGAATTTCAGATAAAGCTGGGCTGTCAAACTCTGTCAAACGCCGAGCTCTGAGACCTGAGAGGACTGTGTAGTTGTTTTTTTCCTTAAATGCTTAGATGCACTGATACTATGGTTTTGGTTGGACCAGCAGCCATGTGTCACAAACTGTTCTGTTAAGCAAAAGGCACATTGGTTTTTTGGAGACAAGACTATGTAGGCCAACTGAAGTGTTAATCAGTGCTTTTCATCCATGTGTCAGCTGGCCCCTGACTTGGACATGGATGTTTACTGTGTTTGTATCTGCCTGCATGAATGCATGGTTTGTTATGGCAGGAAAAATGTTTTTCTTTATCTAACTCTTTTAGCGTAAAAGGGAGTTTTCTGCATACCCAGATTGGGTGTAGGCATGTTTTACTCCTGGCAACAAATGGATTACATTTTAGTGCTGGTCTTTTTCCTGTTTCCCTTCACTTTTCCATTCAGTCTTTTCAATTTGGCCCTCAGTTCTGTGGTTTTTAGGAACATATCCACCAAGTTTAGAGGTATGTGTTGGAATCCTGGCTTTGTGAGGAGTTGAACCATGTCCTCAGCAAAAGTCCTTCAGCCTTCAGTCAGAGCAGAGGACTGACAATAATAAAATAATGCTAGGAATCTAGTGCGTGTACATGGTCATTTCCACAAGAATGTGAGGAAGGAGAAAATGTACCCTGCTATTATGAAGAGAGATCACACCACTGCAAGGTTGTCCGGATCCTGGCTTAGCACATGCTGCAGCAGAATTAAAAGCATGAGAAATATTTCTGAACTGGGTTGAATTTAACCAAAAGGAGGAAATGAACCGGCCTTAAATTCAGTGTGCAGTTTCTTGGATCTGTACAATATCACTGGTTGTGTAGCACAAATGTCCCATCTCTTTTTGATTTTAAGTTGACTGAGAGGATGTGTTACAGTGTGCACACATATGTACGCACACACCAAAAGTTTTGAATAGCAAAACATGCTAATTTGTATAGACTATAACTGACGTCAGACTAACCCCAGAGTAGTTTAGTTCACGAGGCATTGGTTGGTATGTTTATGTATTGTTTTTCTTTGGCATTTTTTTTTCTTTCATTTTACATTATCTAACACGTGACATTTCAGTCTCCATTCACACAGACGGATTCCCTGCCAGTTTTGCTTGGTGATTTGGGATAGCTTAAGGACAAATTCCTGTTTAGAGCCATTTTCCAAATTGTCCCCTTTTTGAAAGCTTTTTTTTAAATAGACAGTTGATTTCTTTCTAGGGGCAACATGTCAAAGTTTGATTCAGTATGGTTCTTGAGCTACAGACAGCAACAAAGACCAAATGTGTGAATAAAGGATGCAAGAGATGTTACACAACATGTATATGTTTTTTTCCTGCATATAAAAAAACCCACCAGTGAGGTTTTGGCCCTTCCAACAAAGAAAAATAACCAGGATGTGCAGTTTGATTTATTTAAGACTAAATGCATGTTTATCAAAGGCAAAAAAGAACAAGGAAAATATATAGAATTCAGAAAGATAACATAGACTCTTTGCCTTAAATGTATGCAGACCAATGGTGTTTACATGTGTAGTCACCTCTAAAAGGGCCAGGAAAAATCCTGAAATTGCAGGATCACAATATTTGGTTCTACACTCGGCACCAAGTTTGTTTTGGTTCAATAAGTCTTCTAAACTGAGTCATTTAAAGTCTGGTAGACTTGGCCTTGCTACTTCAAGTTTAATTAAAAAAACTAAAAAATGCATAGTATTTTGTCAACTTTTATATCTTAAATTTTGGTGTATTTTTGTATTATCTGCTGTTTTCACAGGGAGAAGCAATTGAGCTTATAGCAATGAAAAATAACTGAACATTATAGGACATGAACAATATATAATTATCAAGGATATTGGATTTGAGAATGATTAAATTCTGTAAATGTTTTTTTTTTCTCTCTGTAAGAGAAAATGGTCCACTTGGAGGAAGAGACTTCCTGTGAAAGTGGCATGTGTCATCATCCTTCTAGTACTGCAAATAGCCAAGGCTTACCTTTAGATGGACAAGTCTCGGTAATCCCATAGAAGATTTAGTGTGTTTGTGCATGCATGTTTGTTAGCATGTATCAGCTGTGTTATCCTTCCTGAAATATTGCGTTAGTGGGCTATGGAAGGTTGATTGTTAATGATTTCCTTTCAGTCAAGTGTTACACCTGATAATTTTACAGATTTTTTTTTTTTTTTTTTTGGATAAAATTAACTAAAATAAAGTAAATGGTGGTTCGGGTTAATTTTTGCCTATGTATTTGCATCTGCTAGTGTTCAGTTGGAGTTAAAAGTCCCTGCACTCAATGTCAAATGGTCATCCACCCTTATATTTAGCAGCGCAGACACTTCCTGTGTGGCAAGGTATTTAGTTGCACCATGCTGCAGGGCACAATAAAGAGTGCAGTTGGAAGGAGCCATGGAAAAGAGACCTGACCTACTGATCTGACTCTTGTGTGTCCACTATACTAACATTTAATGTGACGGAAGCTGTAAAAACATGTCTAATGAGCTTTCTTGTTGTTTAGAGAACTAGCATTTAACTGGGACTGTTATGATGTAATGCAGACTGGCCTGTTTCCTGTTTCATGTTTTGTCTGGGCTGCAGAGCTGGGTCATTATCAGCACCCCTGGTGGTCTTTACTGATTCATCAGGAGAAGGCCAAATCATGTCCAATCAATAAGTCTATCTGCTCCACTCAGAATGATTTGTCATTATTATTATTATTATTATTATTATTATTATTATTATTATTATTATTTTTTAGCATCTCCTTCTAATCGTGTTGGACATTGCTGAAATCAGTATCACAGTAGAACTACTGATTTATATTAAATATATATATATAAGATGTTACAGTGTTAACCAATAGCTTAATTAAAGCTAAAATTCACTTCTTTAAACTTTATGATTACTGTTTTTGGAAACTGAATATTATCTGCTGCATTTTTTGCCCCACACTTTCAGATACCTTTATTGAACAATGATTCTTGCTCAGAAAATTTCCAGTTATCAGTGTCTCCCCAGGGTTTTTCCTATGAAAATTGAAAATTGAAAATGATAACAGTTGAGGGGAAAAAAATGTCAAGCACTCTGCAAATGTTTTATATCACATAGCAGCTGAACAAGCAGTCATTCACAGTGTCTGTGTTTTACACAGGCACTGGGTAAGCCAGCTAGGCTGCATTGTTTTGGGTTTGACTTGGTCCAAACGCTCTGCAGAAAACACTGATTACGCAAATAACCAATGCTAATGTTTTTGAGCTTCCAAGTTTGCGTGAGGAGAAAGCAGGAGTTACAACAAAGCATTTCAGACAGAGGGTGGAAGGGGGGTTCTGCAGCATGTACAGCATATATATTTTTTTAAATATTAAAGCTAGTAAACCTACTCTTTAAAATGATTTAAAAATGTTGAGTTTTAAAATTATGAATGAGCCTGTAAACACTGGTTCACAAGATTCCAGATTAAAGGCCCTCCCTGTAGACAAAATTAGAAAGCTTTAAAGTGACAAGGAGGACTCTAAAACTTTCCTTTTTTTAAAAAATCCAGTTGTACACATGTTTATTGACTCTGCTGTTATACTCATGTATAATAATAATATTAATTATGCTTTAATAATATTTCCCAAAGGTGGGTCCTCAGCTCACTTTATCATGTAGGATTTGTGTGCAGTCCATTTAGTAATGATCACAAATAACAGGGAAATGCATAGATTTCTGTCAAATAACCCAATGCAGATTTATCACAGGATGACTGTTTTTACTGCCTCGCATAGTCACCCACCATTCTGAGCCAGGGAAGAAAAAAAAAACAAAAACCCTGCTCCCTCTCATGTCTTTAAGGTTTTGCTGAGTCGTTGGTGTAGCAGAAATGATGTATGTTAATGTGTGCAAATCTCCATAGTGATGGAGTGATGAGAGAGTTCCTCTGATTGGCTCTTTTCATTTCTATGGGCACACCTGGCTCTCTTGAAGTCTGTTGGGAAAATAGTGTCTCTTCTCCCCCTCTCATTAAAGCACTTTAATCAACACATGAATGTGCCTGACAGCAGAGAGTTGGCTCATTTTATTCCAAGATGCATCTCTGACTTAGTTATATTTTTTCAAATATTTTGCTTTTTTCTTAAAACTACAAAATCACTGAGTGTGGCACCCAGAAATTCAGTAAAAACTGATTTTACAGGTGATCATGGTACACACAACTAGTCTGCTTTTTTTTTTTTTTATTTTTTTTTTTTTTTTTCT
>VUQI01020504.1:14444-37301 GCA_015106735.1 Paratilapia polleni | reverse complement strand
AAAGCCAGAATTGAACCCTTCTTTTCCTCACACAAAACTTTTCTTTTCATTTCTTTTGGCATGGTCAATAGTTGTTTTTTTATTCCAGTTTCTTTTGATGTACTACTAGCACTGTTTTTGCCATCCAGTTGGTCCTATTGCAAGAGGATAGTGATGACCACAGCAATGGTTTTTATACGTTTCCTCGTTAAATAAGATTTGGTTCAGGTGATCACCTCATCAGTACCTTATTAGGTAGAAACAGGTGTGCTTGTGTTGGAATTCAAGAGACACTGGAATGGAATGACTGTCATATATGTAGAGATGCTGATTTCTGAAAAATTTGCAGTGGTCTCTTAATTTTTTCCAGAGCTGTATGTATATGTTTTTTATTAATATGAGTATACCTTAGACCCGAGAAACTGCTAAGAACTGCGAGTTTGTCTGATTATACAAAGTAACAGTTGCATGCTGTGTTTTAGCAGCTTTTGAATTGGATACGTGTGCTGGTTATAATAAAAACCATCAGAGGACCAGGCTGAGGTTCAACTGCACGTCATCTGGTTGTTGCTGATGAGCTAGGCGCGGTGACGTCAGCCGCAAGGTGAGAAGGATAACGTGGACGGATAGCGGAGGAGAGCAGGCTCCCGCATCTCGTCCCATCCCTCCAGCCATCTGTCTGTTGTCATCACTCACAGATAGACTCTCTACAGTTGTTGTGCTACATGGAAAAATACTCTTTTCACGCTCGGTCGAGCCTTCGGACACCGGGGGCGACGACTGTGTTTTCACAGGTAAGTAAACTGTTTTTTCTTTTTTAATTTATCGTAGCGCTTTGTTTTCAGTTAGCTAGCTGCCTTCATATGCAGTTTGTTAAACCCGGTGATTTTTCTGATTAAAACACAAGTGTTAACCTGCACTGTTAATTAGAAATAGTGGCAGAGATTTGTGCAAATGTGTGTTTGATGTGTGGTTTTGCCGGTTTTTCTTTTCTTCGCTTATAAATGGTTTCTGGTTGCTATGGTCTCAGGACCTGTTACTATGGGCGTTTTCTGCCTCACGTGCGGCTGTGAGCCTGAGCTCATCGCTCAGTGCGTCTGAACCTAAATGTAGTGTAAAGCGTGGATTCCCCTCATTTTAATCACTGTCTATTACAGTATCAGTGCGTTTTTGTTCATTGTTTTAAGCCTTTTCTGCCTGTTCTGTTATTGGGGAGTTTACAAAATCGAATATGTAAACATTATGATTAAGATATTTACTGAGCAGGATATTTTAGGCTACATCTAAACCCTGCATTTCAGCGCTCACGAATGGGTAAACTATGTAGACATTTTGCAGATTACTTCAAACATATCTTTGGTGCTTCAATAATATTTGTTTGTTTATTATGATCATCATTAGCTGTACTATAAAGCACCGCTAGTCTTCCTGGGTTCCTTACACTGACACTAATGACAGACAGCAGAAAATTTAAAAAAAAAAATGTTCCTGGATGCTTTCTTATTTGCATTTTAAATATTAACGTCAGTGTTAGTTTAGTCATTAAGAGAGGTAAAGAATCCCATGTTTTCTTTGCTCTATACAGTAAGTTACTTACGGTTTAGTTAATCCAGTACAACTATGTCCCATACATCTGCATATTAAATGTTTGTAATGAGACCTCATTTAATAACAAGCCTAACATGTTCTGTTTTTAGAGTTATACCTTATCCCCCTTGAAAACAGGCAAACCTGAGTGGGACATAGCTGGTTAATTACCTGTGATGGGGAAATTCCTTTGTAATAACAGCGAACAATTGTGTTAAGCACAGCATATAACAAAATACCTTAGAATATAGCTCAATAAAACAGAACACAATATGACAAAACAAAGATCTTATTAATGTAGAAACTAATCTGAAATCAATAAAGTAAAATATATAAAATTTAACCAAGCAAAATACAACAGAATTAATGCTTGGTTGTCGTAACCTCAGTGGTTTTAAAAATAAGGGAAAAAATCACTTTGCTTCAGACTGGTGTGAACTAGCTTTGCAGACTTTTAGCTGTGGAGTTAAACCCTTGAATTTCCTGGACATTATCATTACATGGATGAAAAGATGTGGCCACTGGGAATGTTCTCTGTAAATAAGAAGAGGTTTATGCTGCCCTGTTAAGGCATGATGAAGCTAGGCCAAAGCTTCCAAGTCTAAATGGTAAGAGTCAGTGCAAAGTACTACTGTCTTGTAATCCACTTTAGCTCCATATGGCAGAGGAGAATGTATTCTAGCTTTCATTGCTAGTAGATTAAGCCCTGCACTGCTCAGTGGACACTTCTTTGCACTGGTTGGCACAACATGAAATCTATTTTCAAAAGAAAGAATATAATTATGTCAAAGACATGTTAAATAGTAATGTTAAACTGTGGCCTCTGACTGCTTCCATTGTTGCCATTTGCCAGTGCCAGAGAGGACAGTGTGTGTTTGTGAAAACTGTTAAGTGAAAGAGATCTGGTCACGGAAGTTTTTTTTGTTGAGATATGGTTACAAGCTGCAGATCATGTTCCTAATCATTTATCGTGGTTATGATCACGTGAGTGTAGGGTTTCAGGAAAACATGCTCACCGTATACTTTGTTGCCCTTTCATTGTCACATTATAAAGTAGGACTGAAAGTCAGCAATGAAGTAAGTTGACCCTGATGTTTTGTGTTGAGCAGTGAGTAAATAAGGAATCTTTTAGAGAATATGACCTGCTGTCATCAGACTTAAGGTGGTTATTATTTTTATGAACTAAGCAGTCCTGTCTGTCTTTCATACCAACCATAGTTTGTTGAAGCAGTAAGCTCAGCTGAATCTGCCTGCACATGAGTGGTGCAGTCCATCCTTAGTCGTACTAATGTATCTACTAATGGGCTGTGAGGACTTTATTTTCTCACCCAAAATAAAGCTTTTTACGAGCCTTAATCAGGTATATTGAAAATGATTCACTAATTAACTTAAAACTAAACTGTTTCAGGTCACCTGATTTGGGTGGACTCATTCCATGAGAAAGAGAATATAACAGCAATGCCTTGGGTTAGCCTCCGTAACATTTTAGTTTGAAAAAAACCTATTTAAGATTTTTACATGTTTTCGTTCTCTAAGCTTCACACAGGGACATTGAGTGATGCATGACTATGTTGAGGCACTATCATATGAGCAGATAATTAAAGCTTTTCCCCAACTCACTTCCCATCTGTGCTTTCAGAAGTTCAGCAACACCGCCGAGATGAATTAGTGTGCCAAACTAGTGTGGAATTCGATTGCTGCAGCTCAATTTCTGCCTGTGTGTATGTATACAGTGAAAAAAGCATGTGCGTTACTCGTTTTGTTCCATCCAAGAAAGTGTTTTGTAGTCCTCACCGCAGACTTGTACATTTTGTACACCGCAGATTTGCCTCATTGGTTTGTGTGGAATTGTACTGTGGTTGTTGCAATAAAAACATATTAGCATGGGCTGCATGATTATTTGATGATACAGTTCATCACATGCTTTGTTTCTGTCAGCTTCTGTGTCTGTACATGAGTAAGCATATCTCTGGTATACAGCCAGGTTTTTGACTGTGTGTGAATATGAGCTGTTGCCACTCGCACTTTGTCACCATTTGCGTGCATCTGGAGGTGTGGATGAGTCTGCCTCAGTCTGAGTTGCATGCCTATTTTAATTCACATTTTTTTAACATCAGTCAAAATCTCTTATTAAGACACAGTTGTCTGTTAAGAGAAATTATCAACAAACAGCAATTGTCACTTTTTTGTTTCATATCAGTCAGCATGACTTACTTGAAACAAATGTATTTTAATGGGAAGTATGTTTTGTGTCTGCAGCATGAATGCTGTCCAAACTCTTCCCTTGTAGGACTTGAGCTATGGTCTCTGGGGTGAGAAGCAAAAGCTTTTCACACCACTGCCATCTCTTTCAGCTGCCAAATGTGGACTTTGTCACCCTTTAAAAGTGGAAAACATTAATTTTGTGAACATGGGCATGAATCTGTACATATGAGACCAGTCTGATGAAAATTTGTGTTCAGGACACGATAAAAAAATTGAAAATATTTGTCCAGATACACGAATCTGCAATCACTATTTCACAATCTTCTGTGAGACTGTGTTGTCTTATAATGATTTTTATCTTCATCTGTCATCTTTTAATTTTTTTTCTCCCTCACCTGTATTCTCCTTAACTTCCCTGTCCTCCACCGCCCTTCCCCTACACTCCACAAAGGCTCAGTGGCTTGTTTGCCAAGAGGTGGATGAGCAGGGCACGAGGCTGAGCTGGCTGTCACATGCCATCTGTGGGGTCACACGAAGACTTGCCATTACGTTCTCTACTCTCCTTTTCTTCCAGGCGTATCCGTGAGCCAAGGAGGATTGACAGATAAGGTGTGAAAGGGGCTTGACCTGCCAGTCAGTGATAATTGTAAAGAGACATTTTAAGATTTTAAGGAAGGAAAGAAAAGAGCATGGTTCTAACATGCAGCTGAAGTGGTTAGGAAATAAAGATCAGAGTCATGCAAAAAGAGGGACCTCAGAGACTTCTGGTTGGCATATTGAAAACAACGGAGAAAAGAAAAGTAAAGAATATTTTAGTGTTAGCACAGAGAGCTGGTGAGAAAGGTGGATTCTGAAGAGGTGTCCCTGCGGTCTCTAATCTGTTTTTGTCTTGTTAGGCACAAACTGAGTTTCAGGAGTCACTGGGACAACTGCCAAGAGCTGAGATGCCAGTAACATAGAGCATATACCAGTCCCACCAGATATACTGTGAACAGAGGAGGCCGTGCATTGAGTGTCTGGTATGACTCGACATATTTTGATACAGAAGCTTTGATCAACAAAAACATAGAGGTTTTTTCCATTGTGTCTCGTTTTTGGGAAGACATCTAAATGAGTACCTGTTTCATAATTTTTTTCACCAAGCACTGTATGGATTTCTTAGAACTACACCCACTTCCCCCAGTGCTGCTGTCCAAAGTCCAATCTTTAAGGTGCCTACACACTGTGAGATTTCAGTAATCTTTTAGGTTCATTGCAGTCCACACTGTGAGACTTGGATCTAATAAACCTGTAGAGGACATCAAGTTTAATGTATGTAGACTGTACCATGATGGTATGTGAAAAAAAAAAAAGACACATGACTTTTTTCCTCTGCTGGGGTCTCAAATCTGGCCTTTGAGGTTGACTACATAATGTAGCCATGATTGGTGCAGTAAAGGAAAAACGACTGTTACCAAACTTAACAGAAATCTGCATTTCCTAATTTTTTAGCTAGTGGACAAACAAATAAGCTTAAGCTGAGTGAAAAAAAGATTACAAATATGTCTTTGTGGAAGGCCAAGTAAAACCCTGCCCACTATTTGACTCCATGCTACGTCTTACTTGACATATTCATGATAACAGCTGGGGACACATCATACAAACAAGCTTCTGATGCTACAGCTCAACTAGATTTTCTTCTGTTTTGTAATCCCAGACATTTGTTTTTCACTGTGCAGGTGCAGTGTTGATCAGCATGTCATTTCATCCTGCATTCTTATTGGTTGCTTGGTAGATCATGAAAACAGTCCCATGATGAGATGGTCATCCTAAATTTGTGACATGGGCAGAAATTTGTACCAGGCGTACAATCACCAACTTACTGTCTTATAGTGCAGTTTAAGACCACCATCATAACCAAAGATATCCACGGTTTTATCTTGTTGCTCATCTTTAGCCCAAAATCACACAGTGTATACAGTGCTTAACAAATTTATTAGACCAATAATTACAGTATTGGTATTCACCAAAATAATTTTTTGTGTTTCTGTAATGGTTAATCCAGCAGTATGTGCAAGCTCTTTAATCAGAATGATATTTTTAATGCTAAAATATAATTATTGTTATCCATCAATTTTCAAATTTACTGTTTTACAAAAAAGCTGAAAAATAGTGAAGCATATTATTATTTTTTGATTGAGATGCCAAATTACAGTTATTTACTTGCATTCCTGAACAGAAAAATTTGTTTTAGTGGTTGAATGTTATGCTTGATTAATGTCTGACTTCTAAGAGAAGTCCAGTGTGCAGGGCTCAAGTTTGAGTATAAAACATGAATTCAGTTTGAAATTCCTCACTTCTATTTGAAATGGTAAAATGCCGAGAACTCACTGAAAAGGAAAGAGTCCACATTAAAGCACTTTGTGATGCTGGATGGTCTTTCTCATTTTTAATGACAGGTGGTATTATAAATTTGTTAAGCACTGTATTTAGCTTTTATTTTAAATTAATTTTTAGAATAAGCGTGATTAACCCATTATAGTAAACCCGACATCTGTCTCATTTGAGCACCAAGTAATGGTTTGTGCACCAGCTCACCTGTGCAGAAGTCCAGTGTAAGGACAGAATATCCAGTGGCTAAAAGTCACCATCATTCATTAGTGGAAACACAGGAAGTGTGAACACTGGGCCTAGCCTTTTTAGAGGGCAGCTCAAATGTGTTTTCTTCACACATTCCTGGTATTTTTCATCTTCATGTAGCACATTTCATGCACCAAAGAAGTTTAATATGTCAATTTTAATGTCAATTTTATTTCTATAGCACATTTAAAAGCAACAAGGCTGACCAAAGTGCTTTACAAGTTAGTTTAAAAATAACAGAAAAATATATTTAAAATAAGCCATGTGAAGATGCTAATGAAGAAGTACAGATATAAAAGGAATTAAGCAAAGAAAATAAACACTGCCTTTCAGGCGAAACCTCAGTTTTAAGTAGAGTAAAAGTAGATGGGTGAGAGAGTGATGCAGTGGTTAGCAGTGTCGCCTCATGGCATAAAAGTTGCAAGTCCAAAGACACGCATGTTAAAAACTCATGTCTGGAATTAAAGGAGTCAGTTCCTGGCAGCTTCTTCTGCTCTATGCACAGCATAAATACTGAACATTAAGCTTCACTAGTTTGCTTTGTGAAGAAAATCAAAGGGTAAAAGCATGTGGTTTATGTCCAAAAGATGTTCCTTTTAATAGATCTGATCCAGAGTTTACTGAGGAGCCCCATGTTATGTCATTCCTGTCTCTAAACTTGTCAGTGGGCACCACTAAACCACATGCCTGTTGTGCCTATAGTCTCTGATTGTTTTTCATGCCCATGCCAAAGGTCAAGTTAAAGACACAGCATTGCAGATTCCTGTGTTTGCCTTTGAGTAAATCAGTAAATTAATACTATAAAGGATGTTTCATACTTTTCTTTGTTCCAGTAAATGATGAAGCTCCAGCACTTGTTAATCCAAAACTGTAGTCCAGCCACCCAGCCGTCAGGGCAGTAAAACAGCTGCGCTGCTCCATCCGTTCAGCCCCCAGTTTGAGCTCTGTCCATACCAACCATTCATACGATATCTTCCCTCTTTTGTCCCAGCCCCGTTAGCTATTCAACCACTCAGCTTCTTACCTTCTCAAGCCCCCCACGCAGACCTCCTTTCCTGCCCCAGGATGTGATGTAGTGACATGCCTGCCAGCACAGTCAGACTGCCCTTGTTCTAATGTGTTTGTGCATTGAGGAGATTACTAGGAAACAGCTTGCCAGGGGCAGGCAGCTGCTGTTTCCTACAGCTTGCAGCAGTTTTGGGGGACAACAGCAGGATGCCATGGGGGAGAAGTGGCTTGGCGGCTCTGCTGCTATTCTCTGGCAGGGTTATTGGACGGGCCAAGGCCAGGTAGGATTAGGCTTTTGCTGCTGCTGTGTGCTCAGGGTCTGCTGGGGCTTCAGGCTCATCTCTAAAACAACTGTTACTGTTAGGGGTGAACTGGTGTGCCACTTTTGTTTAATTATCTTTGATAGGAAGTTTTATTTAGCTTTTATAGTATCACAGTTTTGCTATTTTGTGCTTCATTTTTGAAGAAGTTGGAGCTCCAGCAACTTTTGTAATATAGAGAACAACTTTATTAATTGACCCATATTCATTATTTGGGTCAAATAATAAATGAAAGTGTTGCTGGAGCTTTAATCTCTGTGTTTATGACTTTCCATATCACAGATCTTTAGTGCTGGGATAAGTTGAAAAGAAACACTTGCTCAAGGCCATATGAGCTAATTGTAGCCTTCTTTGTAAGCTAAGAGGCTTTCAGTAGAATTCAGCGACATTAAACACTGTGTTACTTTCAACATAGACCTCTTTTTAAGTGGATTACTGTATTCCTTCACCAGAGTTGTTGTTGGAGTTACTTTGTGTTTCCCACCATGCTGAGTATGAAGGTAGACAACAGCTTCACATTTTATCCATTCTTCTCTCAGAGTGGATGGCTTCCTGTTGATACTCTGTCTTAATAGGAGGTCCATTCAGCAAGGAACAATCCCAACTACTGACATTTTCAGTAGTCCTTTTTTTAGCATTAGCATGCAACATGCACTTTGTTTTGTGGCCAAGCTATATAGCTTGCTGGCAAGCTGAGGAGTATTATTAGCTGATTTAAAACTAAAACAATGCTTTTTTTCCTCTTGGTTCTTGAGGCAAAACAAGGCAGCCTGGGAAAAAATCAAAGCTAGCTTTATTCCTCTTAATAATCAGTCCTCTGAGGGGAGTCCATATCACAGCTACAGGTATTTTTAGCTTGAGGTCTGTAGTATTTTCAGTTTGTATGAGTTTTGCACAAGATTTTTAAATCTTGATTCCAGATATAAATTCAGCACACCACAGGGTCATATGACAGCTATAATGTATGAGATTGTTCTTTGAAGCTTTTATTAAAACAGATAGAAATATGTCATCTATTAGCAGACAATAGAAAACATGCATGCATGCATAGTTGTCATTAAATTAATTATTTATTAAAGACACTGGGATGTTTTTCTCCCCTTTCCGTTCACTACCAGGTGTCTGTCTGTTTATATCCTCAGCTGATATGTAGGCTATCAACATGACAGTAGAGGCAAAAAGAGTTCCTGGATGAGTCACTGATTGAGTAAGGCCTTTGGGGGTTATATGCTCACAGGCAAAGCTGATAGACCTGTTGCACTTGAGAGACTTTCACTTGCATTATGTTTCTCTCACTCTGTCTGCACACATACATCACATCCTCTCAGAGCCACAATACAATCATTCATATCAGATGTTTTCTCATGCCCAACTATGCGGTTGAACGAGGAGGTTGGGTATGAGAGCACGAACGGTGCAGTAAGTGGCTTTCTTCTACATATAAGGCATGGATTGAATTTTAACTTACCACATCATTAGCTGTCACCGTATAAGTATGTGCTATTTGTCAGAACTTTACAGCGGTGTTTAAAAAAAAGAAAATAAAAATCTTCATCCTTTGAACCCCTTGATTAAATTATTTCTGGGCACATACAGTAACATTAAGAGGTGATTAAAATGCCCCATCTGGCCATCAAAGAATCCTTGATTAATGAGCTTAACAAGAGCTGTAAGGCTTATGCTGAAAGGTCAGTAAAGTGCCTGAAGTGCTATATACATGTGAAGGTACATAAAGTGAGTCAGCATTCACTTGAGGGTTCATAGTTTGTGTTCATTTAGACTACTACTGGCCTAAAACAATGAATGTCTTGTGTTTGAGGCTAAGTATTTTAAGTTGGGTTTTAAAATGTGGCAGGTCATAGATGTCAGAAGCAGAGAGGAAGGTGATGGCTATCAGGTATGTAAGCATGTAAGGCAGGGCGTGTCACCTCAGAGTAGCAAGGAAGGGGACAGGTGTGAAAGATGTGCTGATGATTAGAGAAGTCGTCACTCCCTCTTGCATTCCAGTTCCAGCTCAGCCCACAAAAATGCCACACAGCCTCAAGCCACACTAAAGACATCACTTCCTGTCACCGTGTAGAGAAACTGGAGCTAAGGACAGATTTGCCTCACTCTCACATGGTGCCCAGCCACCGGGACTGGATAAAGCTAGTTTTTGTGCAAGACTGTAATTCCCGGATTTCTTTAGTGGCGTGAATATGGGAGGCAAGGAGGAGGTACTGGTGAACAGGCTCGGGTCCAACATGCAGTTTCCACGCACCAAACTGAACCGCTTCAAGTTCCGTCCAAATAAAACCCAATCGAGGGGCAAGTCCGTGAAGACATCCTCTCAAAAGCAAAAAGCCAGGTAGGTGTGAGAGAGTTAGAGGTGGTTCAGCAAGACCAAATTCACACCAAGAGTTATGGTATAAGTTTGGAGTGCTGGTTGTTCTTAATGGGAAGTAGTCTAAATGACAGATTTTGTGGTAAAAAAAACAAACAAACAAAACTGAGAGTGAAGTGCAACACCAAAACATAAAAAGGTTCTTTGAGGCTATGGTGTGTTTACTTTTTGGTGAGAAGTCTGTGTTTGCAGAAGGTTTTTAAAAAGACGACTCTCTTTGGATTTTTGTCCCAACATTTATAACACATGCTAATTGTTTCACAGTTTACAGACAGACATGTGTGAGATACAAATGAGTTTCTCTTGCAATGTCAAAGACATCTGAACTATCAGGTGCCAGGTTGTGAGCACACATTTGGACTTTGGATAGCTGCATGTGAGTCATATAGTGAACCAGGTAAAAACAATAGCATTTATTACATCTCCGTTACATTTATTTTAAGAATGCTTCATTATTCATTTTCTGTCAGAGCTAATTATCATATCTAAGCTCTGATTATTGGCTGGTGAGGTTTGATCAGCTGATATAAATCATAATTAGTCATTTAGAAATTGAAATCTTTGTAAAGTAATCTATGTCTGTATCTATTACATCTTAAGTGGAGACAGTCAACATTTTTAAGGATTGCAAATTTGAGCAAATGTTAATAGAAAATGTGTAATATAGGCGTGGTCCTCTTGAATTGAAACAATTAGTTCACAGACAGAAAATTACTAATTAGGCGGGGATAGGGAAATGTAATTGTTGAAGTCAATTAACAAGCACACAGATATCCATATATCTGCTGCTGCCATGTTTTGTGAGGATTCACTTCTTTGTTTGTTTTATGTAACTGTAAAATTAATATCTGCGGGTTTTGGCCAGCTGGTTGACTAAACCCCAGTTTTCTCTGGTGTTGTTGTGGTGTTTTTCCACTCTTTTCTGATCATTATAGACCTAACAGTCAGACAATGCAATTACTGAAAGCTTGATGCCAGTATCACCGCAGCTACCAATCTATTTCTGTGGGTCTGTGCATCATTTTTCACAATTAATTTAATGTCTGATGTAAATAATTCATGGTCTGGATTCTTTGTGGTCGTGATATGTTGTGGGAGGACGCATTGTTGGGAAAGGTTCAGTGAATTGCTGAAATGTTTGAGATTTTCCATTGAAATTTATTGGATTAGGGTGGGTACTGTCAGGTTACACTGTATACTATTGTTGGAATGTAACCGCACTAGTTTAGAGAGTAGGAAAAAAATAGCATGAACCCTATTACTTCTTAAATCTGTGTGGAGCTGTTACTTAATAACGTGACAGTTTTGAAAAATGAGAAGGTTTTAGTTCAACAGGACCACTTCTAGTATTAGTAATCTGTCTTAATAGTAATCTAGTAAATGATTTTAATCCTGTTTAATGGTGATACGTCTTGTAGTGCAGAGTGCAGTGTTAGTGCAAGAAAAACACAATATAAACCTCTGTGTCTTCATATGTGGAAATAATTCTTTATATTTCTATTTTCTCTTACTGTTACTTACCATGAAAAGAACTGTATCATTGAAAATCTGTTGAAACTCACAGCCCCACCATGCTCTCTCACTTCTGAAACTGGTTTAGCACACTGAAGCATTGATATGGAAAAAAACTAACCAGCTCTTGCCTCATTTGACTTGTGGCTGATGTTGTCATGTATGAGGAACATTTCAATAAGCTTATCAAAATCACAGCTGAAAGTACAATGAGTATTTTTGGTTCAGACACATATCACTTCATGATAAGCCATCTGACATTCCTCAGACATCTACCAATATGATTTGGTATGACTTTTGAGATTTAGTGACTTGGAGAATGTGACCAGACTGCACACCAATGGAGTGAATCAGCTGACTACTTCCTGTGTCAGGGATCACTGGGTCACATTTTAGTGCTGGAGGGTGCGAGTGCATCTGCCAGCTGAGTGTGTCCTACCGTTGGCAGAGAACAAAAACGCCTGTTATTCAGTCCTGCACAGGAAATACAGGCTGCTTTTCCGTGCATGTGTATGGAAAGGACACTAAGAGCAAATTTAGTCAGTTTAGTTTTTTATTTTTTATTTTTTTATTGTATATTTTATTTTCCATTGTTAGTGTGTGCATTCACAGACGTGTTTCAGTGGATAGAAGGGTGTAACCCCCAGGAAAACAGATTTCACATTGTTACAGTGACATCTAGTGGATTTGTAGGGTGCTTTGCCTCCAGGCCACATTTCACAAGAACAATAGAGACCCCCCCTTTGTGTCCGTTTTCGCTCTCTCTCTCTCCACACTCCTGCCCTCCCTCCATCCCACTCCTTTTGTCTCTCCATCTCTCTGGGCTCTCCCGGTGCTTTCACCCTCCCTGCACCACATCAGTCTTCACCATTTGTCCTCCGTTTGTATGTGTCTTTGTGTTTCTGCTCATTTGTTTGCATGCATGTGTGTGATTTCTTTACGTGTGTGTATGTCCGCACCAGAGATCCCAGCCCCACCGAGATGAGCGTGGAGCCCTGGGCCAGCCCGCAGGACCAGGCAGCCGCTGAACTCTTGCACAGCGAACACACGCTGCCCTCCCAGGATCAGGAGCAGCACCCCGATAAATTCTGCCTGGACTCATTCTTGAGTGAGGTTGAGACCATCCAACAGGGGAGTGGCTTCGCAGACCTTGACTGCAGCAGGAGAGACTCGAGACAGTCGGAAGGTAAATACTGCAGATCTTGCACTGATTGAGTAAGAATGTAAAGAAAGAGCTGGGAAAAGACATCCTCATTAGTTTATGTGATAGGATTACAGAGCATAAGTGTTTAACTCAGCTGCTAGTGGAGATCCTCCATGAAATGATGCATTTGCCATGGCAACATATCAGGTTTCTGTCATGCATCAAAGTAGGGCTTGTCACTATGACAACACCATCAAACACTCTGTGGCAGGGAGTGTTCTATATGCAGGAGCCAAATAGCCATTCATGAATGCTGATTTTTAATGGGAGTGCTTTTTTATTACGCCCATTCAGATGATCCGATTGTGATAATTCTGCCATTCAGTGGATCCTTTTCATGTCATGTTGTAACAGGCATTGCTGTTTTGATTCTTCCATTAATGAATAAATTCTAAGTGTGTGTCTGTGTGTAGTTGTGCTGCATTATTTTGAGAAGATCACCAATTTTATGTTTCTTCTGGCTTAATACTTGCTAACTACTGTATTAAGTGTCCATGAGTCAGATGTTTTACAGTTCACACTCAGCCTAATTATAATTTTAAAGTCTGTACACCACCCAACTACTTTGGGTGGTGTACTTAGAGATTAGTTACCATAGATCATAAAGTTGGCCTTCTAATATGTTCCCTGTTTAGAAAAAAAAATAATGTAAAGAGACGTTTATAGCTTTATCGCTTTACCCTCTTTAAAACGTTTACATTTGGATATGTTACAGCTCAAGATGCTGCTATAATAACTTTTTATTGGACTGCTTTCCTACTACCCAATTTAAATGTTATTTTACTACATTTTTGAAGTTTAAGCAATGTGAAAGATGTTCTAGTAAAGCTGCATAGTTACTTGTAGTTGGTGTAATTAAAATACACACAACTGCTTCAGAGTTATACTTTAGTGTTGTGCCATTCCGCATATTTCATCCACATCGTATTGTTGGTGGTGCTTTTAGCTCTCAGTGTTATATTTATGTGTTTCAGAAGGAGAACAGGAGAAGCAGTGGTTGGCTGATGCTGGCTTCTCAACCCTCATCAGCGAGGACAGTGAGGATGTAGACAAAGCAGCCCTGCTGTCCACTCTGACCCGGACGCAGGCCGAAGCCGTTAAGCGCCGAGTAGAGACCTACACGCTCCGCAAACGGAACAAACCACCACCCCGTGACGTTCGTGACATATTCAGCTCACCCATCACTCAGGTCAGGATGCCGAAAAACTTTGTGAAATGTTGGCTATATCTGAGCAAAAAAACGTGTGCCTTGTAGCTCTACTTCTTAGAATATCTGCAGGATAAAGTCAGAACAGGTAACCTTTCACAGCCATGCAGCTTTTCTTGATACATGTAAATCAACTGGTTTCCAGTTTCAGCACTGCTGCAGAAAGTTTGTGTGAAAGCAAGTTTACAGTAAGCACGGGGATTCTGTGTCACACATTGTAGTATACAGTCAAATGTAGGAGGCTCAGTTCCCAGGTGACGGTGATGACTCACTGACAGACTTCTATTGTTCCAGTGTATTGTGTTGTCTTGTTTCATGGAGAAAGGCTGACTTGTTATAATGAAGGCAAATCACATGTAAAGGCCATGCTTTGTCCTCACTGCTCACTGAGAGAGCCTTAGAGGGGAACAGAGACACTGTTCTTCTGATCCTTATCAGCGCTTTATCAAAGGAAACACCCTGTACAGGCCATGCCCCTTCACTCAGTGGACAAAATTAAACACACATTTCATTCCCAGGGGTAGAGAACACATTTAAAACTGATATTTATAAGTGTTACTAATTATAGAAAAGTTTGTAACGTGTTAGTACTCTCCTTCAACAGACGCTTCTGCCCGAGTCTCAGAATAGTGAAGACCCAGCCCAAAACAGCATGGCATCGGTTACCAAGTCACCTTTATCAGGTAAGAGCTACTTAATACATGTAGAAAAACACTTATGGGAAAAACAAAGAGGTGGATGCACTTGTAAGAGTTTTCTAAAAGGCTGGCTGAGGTTGTCTCAGTAAAATAATTTAATCAAACTTGACTTTGAGTACCTGAATCAAACCAGTCCTGTGTTTGTGATTTTCCATCACCACTGGGTCATTTTGCAAATGACTCACATGTTTAACTGTAATGCATGACGAAATCAGGTGAGCATCAGATTTGTGGGGGCCCAGGGTGGATCAGGCCACAGCTCTGTCATCTGTTCTCTCATTGGTTCATATTAATCCCTGGATAACTACTTGTCTCTGCTTGATGCTGCCTGTGTGTGTGTTTTTGCCAACTTGAAAATTCTTGCTTTTCATTTGTCACTTTTTTAATACTTTTTAATACACATGCAGACATCTGTTAATAAGCAACAGGCATAGTTAAACCAACAGCATAGATATCTTACAAACATTACTAATATCAAAACTGACTGCAGTGATGCTGCGGATTAACTTTTGCCACAGTTAATGGTGACAGTGTTATCAGTATTCTTGTTTTTATGTGTTTATTTAATGATCTATTCCCCTGATTTAGCAGATGAGAGTTAAGTGAGTTCACAAAACATTTCTGTCCATTTTCTTCCTCTTGTTCCCTCACATAATGTGCATTCATGTGTTTTTGTTTTTGTTTGTTTTATGACATTTCTACAGTAGACTTCCCTGATTGAACTAATAGACCGGTGTTTGTGTGTGTTTCTGGGAATGTTTCCTGCTCAGCTGTGACACCAGAGCATCAGCGAGGCACTCCCAAAGATGAATACTTCATCACTGATGTGGCTTACTGTGAACAGGCCGTCATCCTCCTCAAACAAGCCAAACTGCCACAGAATAACAGCCAGCGCAGGAAAGAGGACGGCACCCTGCCTGTAAGCACCCAAACACTTTTCACCACTCATTTTCCAGGACAACTGCAGCTTCAGGAAACCTTTGGAGGTTTTAAAATGTTATTTTATGTTTTATAAATGGTCTAGTGATGAAATACATTTATTTCTACATTTATTTTTTTTGGTAAGGAAATCTACTGACAGAAAAGATTTCAAAAGAATAACACAGCACTATTAACAGCTTGGCTTGTGCATCAAGTGGGCAGTTTAATTAAATTTAAGCTCTTTAAAGATTAAAAGTACTAAATTAGAATAAAATTTCTAAATTTGAATGCTTAGCTGTAAAAGTACTTACTATCATTGGGCTGAGCAGCTTGTTTCACTCAAACCTTCACCAAGATAATTAACAAGAACACTTGTTTTTTTTTCTTCAAGTTACAACATATTTTGCACAAAGTTTCTCTTTCTTTTTCCCAAAATTTTTAAGTCTTACATACAACATCTTGAGATCTGAAATATTCAACAGCGTCACCAACCAGCAGGCTCTTTTTGGCTCTTCACCTGTCGAAAAAGTGTAATTGCAACTATTTAGGAAAAATCAATTGGTGAGGGTCACTCTAAGAGAAACCAGTGTACGTTTCAGTCCCTGATTGGATCATGATTTTCATGTAAAGCCACACGCACACAAACACACACAAATGTTATTACAAGCCATTTGCAACAATCAGCTCTCTGCTGTTCCTTAGATAACATGGTTAAGCAGATAAGGACTGATGGAATTAGCCAGAAACAAAAGGAGAGTTGTTGTGTCACAGAGTCCAGCAGATTTATTTTTCTATTTCAGGCTAAGTTTCCTCTACAAAAGGGCAGAATTAGTGGTTTTAATTACTGGTGTTAATCACGCATGCATGGATATCCTTCTTCCACGTTTACTTAAACACACTACATAGAAATAAACTTATGTAAAGTACATTATAATTACTGTATTATTTACATAAATTAATATGTATTTCATGCTTGTTCTTTTTCCTTTTCCTAATTACTTTTCTCCCTCTTCACCTCCACCTTCTAAATTTCAACTTCACTCTCCCCCCTTTTGCTTTTCTCTCCTTCCACTCTCACCTCCCCAGCGGGTCATCTGCCCCAAGTGCCGCCTGGGAGTGACTCATATTCAAGATCTCTCCCATGCTGACATGAAGAAGGTGCGTCAGTTGGCTCTCATCGACATGACGGCGCTGTGCGATCTCCTAGAGCTGGAGGTCAAAAGACACAAAACTGGCAAGAGGAAAAACCCAGGTATGGTTTCATTCACCATCAGGTCCTTACAAGAAGGACTTAACACACATAGAAATGTGTGATACTGTAAAAGGGTAGTATTTAAAAATAAATAAATTGGAAGAAAGTAATGTGGTGGGTGTTTATATTGTGTCTGTGAGTCAATCAAATTAATGGAAAAAAGCAACTCAGAGTGACTGACTAGAGAAGTGGTTCTATATGAACCTCCCAGCTTTTTAACTCCTGCCAAGTATTCCTGCTGTTTGCTGATAGTTAACGAGTCTAATAGCATTTATGTCCAGTTTGATATTTTAAATTAATGACTGCTGACAAGCTGAGTATATTTTAAATCTTTTGTACCTGATTCTTCACACAGAGTAGCACTGAAAACTAGACCAAACGATGATTACACATTCTTTAGTAACAATAAATCAGTGCTAACCCTCAAAAATGTGGGTTAGCACTAATGTAATACAAGCCATGACATGTCACACACAACACAGAGACTTTGTCCCCTATTCTGTTCAGGCCAAATGTTCATATGAGGGCAGACATGACTGATTCTTTGGTCTTCCACAGAGAACCCACTCTTTGGAGTCCCGCTGGCCACGCTGCTGGAGAACGATCAGAAAGTGAAGCCCAGCCCTTCAGTTCCTCTGTTTCTACAGGAAGTAAGAACTCAAAAAAATATCTGTGTAATATGACCTTTAACAGCCTAAAGACTTACAGTTGGTAAATGACATATGTAATATACTGTTTATGCATGTTGTCTTGTATGTATGATGTTTGTTATTCAAATGTATTGATCACGCAAACTATCCTCAGATAGAAAACAAAAAAACAGTCCCTGTGCCCTCTGCATGTGAAACACTTTGACCACACCCTGTTTGTAGCAGCAGTTACTGAGTATAACCAGTAGAGGTGATCGAGAGATTCTCATCTACTGATGCCTGACTCTGCTGATGTCTCTCTCTCTCTTTCTCTCTCTCTCTGTCTCTGCAGTTGTTGACGTTTCTGGAGAAGAAAGGAATCGATTCAGAGGGGATCCTGCGGGTTCCAGGATCTCAGTCCAGAATCAAGGTACAGTATCACGGTCTACACACCTCATTATTATATTAAATAGTCACATGTGTAAAGCATAGAAAAAGTGTTCCAAGGCAGCCAAAATATTGGCACTGTAAAATGTCAGAAATTCCAGATCAATAGAGAGAAAAATTAAATGGCTTTTACTGAGTTTAACTACAGCTGCCATTTAGAAAAACAAGGTCCAATGAGACAAAATCAATACTGCTTTTTCAGCTGCTGGTGCCAAGCAGCACTCATGATACTGTATTTAATTCTTTACATGTACAGGTGACTCAATTAAACACCAGCAACCACAAGAGGGTGCCAGTTAGCTCTAAGGAAGGAAAAACAGCCAGGCTAGATAATCAAACAGTGGTTTTGATAGCACTGGTCACACAGGGAGATTAAACTAGATTTATTTTGCCTTTGTTTAGTTTATGGTTTGACAGCAAACCAAAGAATTAAAATGTATTCATGTGTTTAATGTTCACTTTTATTAGTACATAGTGTGACCCATTGACATCCCCCGACAATTACAGTTTCCATTTGTACTGAGGATTGAAAAGCAGACACATGACGCAAAATGCAAAATACAAAAAGTAGAGGAACACAGACAGCAAACTCAGAAAGGAATACATACAATCTAACTAAGATGAAGTTAAAGAGAGGACTGTGTATACACGCTTGGTGATGATTGGAAACAGGACGCAGGTGGGAACAATTAAACACAGGTGAGACTAACAAGGGTGGGGCAGATAGTCATAAAGGAAGGAAAGGAACAAAAGCAGAAAGTGAAGCTACAATGAGAAAATTAACCTTCAAAGTAAAGCAGGAAGTAAGCAGAAAGACAAATAACTTACACTGAAACATGAAGATGGAGACAGGGGAACACGGAGGGCACTGGGAGAAAATAAAACTAGAAACAACTAAAGATCTAACAATACCACGGGGGCCACTTATACCTGTCCTTAGATGGCTCTTAAGATGAACAAAACTTGGCAAGGAAATTATTACAAAACACAAACTATAATTCTGTGAAAGTATTTGTATTTCCCGAAAGGATTTTAGCTAAATCAACATAGAAAAACTATTTTTTTAAGTAAATTTGAGTTAAACTATTAGTGTATTTTACTTCATAAAGAATATTTTATCATCATTATATTCATCCAGTTTGTCTTGTACCTGTTGTCAGTTAAACCTGCACATACGTAGATGGACTCAGTGTGTGAAAGTGAACAACTTTTATATCTTTGCCCTAAGGTCCATCGTCATGAAGAGTTAATATATTACTACAGACTTTTTCAATCAATACAGATCAGTTTGTTTCAACAATGTCAACATTTATTCACACTGAAAACTTTAAATGACGACTGATCCTCAAGATGAACTGTGTCTGTGTTAATCAATAGTCACATTTGACGACTAATGATAAAAAATAAAGTGACAGTGTCACCTAGCTCTAAAACCAACATTGTTTTCTGTCTGCAGCTGCTGCAGCAGAATTTGGAGGCCAACTTCTACTCGCGGCAGGTCAGCTGGGATGAAGTTTGTCCAAACGACGCCGCTGCACTGCTCAAGAAGTTCATCCGGGAACTGCCCGCTCCTCTGCTCACTGCCGAGTACCTCAACACCTTCAGCGCTGTCAGGGGTCAGTGGAGACTATGTGACAGTTGTTGTTAGTTAAAAAATGTTTTATATTTGTATTGTATTTGTGCAACAGTGTTGTGTTATATTTATACACCTATCATACCTCAGTCATTTGGATGAGGCTGGTTTTCAGAGACAAGACTCCGTTTTTTCAGCACAATGCTTTATATTTACAATACTATGTCACTGTTAAGGTGGAAACACTGATGTGAATGAGTATATTTTTGGATCATTGATACATTATGTATTAGACCATCTGACAGTGTCTCAAATGTTGCCAGGTTGTATCAAATTACTGTACAGAGTAGGCATCAGCTCATCTTTCCCTCTTCTACATAGCACTCTGCTGCCCACTTTTGCAGACAGCTCAGCAGGGTACACATCATAATTATCTAAGTCTCTTCACCACAATGGAAGTGCTGTGTGACGCTTATCTATTCTGCTCTGGCTGAGAAATTAACATTAAGATGAACAAGTTGATTCCATTTTAAGAGGTGTCCCTGCACTGCCACAAATACATGCACAGGAACACGGCAGTGAAGTAGATCAGTGGATTCACATTAGTTTCACCTTAATAAAAATACAGACTGATATTAATGTAATCTAGTCGATGTGTAGTTTGCGAGGAGGATCTGTGCAAAGTGATGAACGATGTGCGTCCACAGAGACATAAGCTAACAAACCTAATGGCCACATGTCACACTGTCATTAATCTTTAGACATGCCATTATTCTTTGTCAAACACAGAGGAAATGAACTGTGTGTGTATGTGTGTGCACGTGCCTGTGTGTGTCTTACCTACTTGTTTCCTCGTTCAGAAATCACAGAGCTGAAGCAGAAACTCCACATGTTGAACCTGCTCATCCTGCTGCTGCCTGAACCCAACAGAAACACACTAAAGGTAAAGACAACACAACTCTTAAACACCTTAAACATAAACGGTGAATCATGCTCTCAGACAGACACACTAAATCCTTTTTGTTCTAACAGTAATCCCTGTGGCTTATTATTGTTTGTGTTTGTCCATTGATGGAATATGACAAAGTTTTTTAACCCACTTTATTTACTTGCTTTAAAGTGTTACGATTTCATTTAAGACCCCAACTAAAACAGATCAGTTTGAAAATGATACATTATTATAGATCAAACTATTTACAAACATATAAAGTATTTACATTAGCTCTACTTTGACTTAAATTGTCTCAAACCACCTTCTTTGGAAAATATGGTTTCCTGTCTAAATTTAATTGTGGATTTCTAGTATTTTTTGGAGTGTAATATTCCTACTTTTATTGAGTAAAGGATGAGAATATGCATCCACTTGGAGAAAGTCTACCAAAGTGTCAGGGTCACGTTTGATATAAAAAAAAATAATAATCTTGAAGTGTAAAACACTACAGGAATGTTACAGAATCTTTGAATGATCCCACGCGTTAAACTGGACTTTTGAACAACAACCTCTGCCGTGTTTAATGTTACACTCTACGGGCTCTTCTTAAATTAACCAGAAATGTATCCCAGATGACACTTGACCAAAAGCACTGTTTCATAATGCATTACTGTATTGTTCTGCTCCTGTTCCACATTTTAAACACTCTGCTCAGTTATATAATGGCTTGCATTAACCATGACTCACTTTCACTAAACACAAGTATGCAGTCATCTCCATTTATAGCAGCCAGGAGCATAAAACCCACCTGAACTAATTACTTTGACTCCAGCAGTCACAGCTGAAACTTTCTGTGCATTAGCATACTTCTCAGCAGAGGTGTTGCAGATGATTCAGTCACTGTGATCATTCACTTCACTGTATTTTGGGCTCCATCTATGTTGTGTCTTTTGCTTTTGAAAGACATTTGGCGAGGGAGTGTTTTTAACCCTTTGAAATCAGTGTATTAAACATCCAAGCTCACCAATTTAACAAAAGAAAAATAAATTCTAAAACAGCTGAAATATCTTCAACATGTGTCTACATCCATGTTTACTTTAGGCTCTGCTCGAGTTCCTCAGTAAGGTGGTCTCCAAGGAAAAGAAGAACAGGATGAACCTGTGGGCCGTCGCAACCATCATGGCTCCCAACCTCTTCCTCCATAAGGCCATCCCCAGCAGACTGACTGAGGGTGCAGAGAAAGGACAGGCGGAGAAGGCAGCTGATGTTATGAGGCTCCTTATCCGCTACCAGGACCTGCTGTGGACGGTAGGACCACCCACATAGAGATAACAGTTCATGTAGTATTCAGTATATTACCGGAGTTGTGAACCTGTAGCTCCGGAGCCACATGCAGCTCTTTTGCCAACCTCCATAAACATTTTAATTCTGGATTTATCATTGCTGTACATGATTCTTGACATTCTCAAAATGTAGTAATGTGCAGCCCATAAACCGATAAAACAGAATATTCATTTTCTAAACTAAAGTGTTCAGAAAATGTGAACTAAAATGTGCATCATAGTCTACGTTTTATTGGCTGGCAAATTATCCTCTCAAATTTGCTGAACCACAATAGCGGGGGATATCATGGATATAGACACATAAATGGCTCGTCCTAAGTACCTAGCTTTGAATTCCAAGTCCAAAAAAAGAAAAGTCATAGACAAAAATACAGAATTTAACAGATTTGTGTGCTTTCACCTCCAACAGTGTTGTCTTACTGGCCTGCTTAATCTGGAGCTGGACTTGAGTCGAGATTAAACTGAAATGGGCCTGTTTTATTTTAGTTTTGCAGCTGTTGGGCTGCTAAAATGTTGTATTCATTATCAAAGTAGGCAGCCTTTAATTTGATTCACTTGCACAAACACAGGCAGGACTCAAAGTGTCCTGCATAGCTTTCCTAGCTGCTCTGTTTCAAAGGTGGCCTGTACATGCTAATAGCTATTTTTCCTCCACTTCTTAATTGTTCTGTTTTGTTGGAAGTAAAAATAATTTTAAACAAGTAAACAATTTTTGTTATTTTCAGACCCTGCAGAATAGTCACATTGGTAAAGGTTTTAATTATTTACACCTGATAGGCTCATTTATACCTAATAAGGCCCAAATATGTTTTGCAGCTCCATACAGATATTATTGTAGGAATAGGTTGCCAACTCCTGGTGTATTTACTTCGTAAGTTGAATTGAATTGGTTTGACAAAAATAATCTTATCAGAGGGTCACTATACTTGTGTTTTTACAGCTAAAAATGTTCAGAGAAGTGATCCTGTGCTGAGTTTTTTTTTTTTTTTTGGAAGATGCTGTGTGAATATTGCTTGGCATGAGAAGTGTACTCATCACA
>VUQI01020504.1:0-14424 GCA_015106735.1 Paratilapia polleni | reverse complement strand
GGTTTTTTTTTTTTGTTTTTTTTTTTTTTTTTGGAAGATGCTGTGTGAATATTGCTTGGCATGAGAAGTGTACTCATCACAGACAATATGTCATGTTGCTTTTCTTTTCAGATCCCTAATTTCCTCATGAGCCAGGTGCGTAGGCTGAACGAGAACAGTAACCGGCGTTACCAGTTTTACGATCGCCGCTTCAAGAACCTGCTGAGAAAGATTCACACAGACAGCAAGGAGAAACCCGAGAAAAACTCAGAGGTGAGTTGGTGTCGCACTGCTGCACTGGACTGCTTCTTTCCCTCAAAACACTGGGCCAAAAGGACTGTAAGATTTCTGAGTATTAAAAGCTTTCAGTTCATTGAAATTTCATGAGGTGTATACACCAAGTTTATTATAGTTAACTAACACTAAACTAAAAACTAAAATAAAGCAAACAATTACTGCAGGTGGCCTAACTTTAGTTGTTTACTCAAAAAAGCAGAGTCAAACTGTGTTACTGCATCCATGGTACTGCAGGAAGTAGTGCTGTACATTGTTGTCAGACTGATGAGAAAACCGGGAAAGTCACAAAGGAGGACAAAAAAACAAAAAAGCAAAAAAACAATGACCCAGTATGTCAGGAGAAGACTACACAGTGGGCTTCATATGGTGCGTCAGAGGAGAACAGAGAACTAGTTTGGGATGAACTGGACTGAAGCTTACAACAAAGAAACCTGCAAGTGCAACACATCTGTGGGAACTTCTACAGGGTTAGATGAACTTTTAAAACAGTGATTAATCTCTTTTGTAGAATGAAAGGAACAAGTGTATTCAGCTGCTGAATGAGTCAAAATTCTATATCAAATTTAAGATTTAAGATTCCACAATTTATTTTGCATAAAGAACCATGAGACTTTACACTATATAAGTTTGAGTGTCAAGTGGAAAAACTGAGGTGTTCCAAAACTTTTGACCATTAGTGTAGTGCAGAGAAATCATTGTTTTACTTTTGTTCCTTCACATTCAAAGTTATTTCAGGTGATGAATAGAGAAAGAATAAATTGTACTCTTTTTTTGTTTCCTACAGCCACATCGTACAGTGAAAATCCAGGTTGGAGATCTGCAGAATGGCACGATGGATTTCCAGCTTAACCTAAATTCAAGAGCTTCCGACCTGGTCGCCCAGTTTTACCGCCAGTTCCTCAGAAGCCCTGAAAATGGAAAGGGCAAAATGCGAAGGTATGATACCGCAGCATTTTTTTTTAAGTCATCTAGCCAAGCGGCATGAATCTGCTTGCTCAGAAGTGCGATTACTTATGTAGCAGTGGAAAAACAGAACCTGATACATGGTGCTCTGTGTGTGTGTGTGTGTGTCTCTCAACAGGAACGGCTCCGTGGCGTATTCAGACTGTGCCCTGTACGAAGTGGGAGGGAATATCGGTGAGTGAAAGTGTTCTCCGGTCGGAGCAGCGCTGACATTTGCATGTCTTTCTGCTCATTGAGCCGATGAGAGTAGCAAGGTCTTATGTAATGAAGTGTGCAAGCGCCAAAGAGACACGAGCAGTGCATCTGCAGTTATCAGAGCAGACAAATGCTTATTACACACATGTCTGCGCACTCACATGAGAGCTGACACAGTACAACAGAAACTTTTTCAATCTGTCCAACTTTGTGACTGAAAACCTCTAAACTTTCTGTTTTGATACAAGCACAAGCATTAGAATTGATTAGCAATTAGTATATTCCTAATCAACTGACAGAAAAATAGGCAGCAACCATTCAGATGATCTATTAATCTTCATACTTCAACCTGTGTTTCCTTTGTTGCTTAAAGAAAACAAAATCAATGTGGGATGAACATTTTTCACAAAATCTGACATGTAATGATCCTTGCGATTAACTAAAGAAATTAATTGAATGGATGGAAAAAATAGTAGTGGCTGCCTTAACTGATATGTAAAAACAGTAACTTTGGGCTTTAAGTAACATCTTTGCATGTTATTTCTGCAGGTGAGCACTGTCTAGATCCAGAAACGCACCTTCTGGATTTGTACAACAGTAATCCTGGAGGAGAATGGATCATCAAAATGAAACCCAGCGGCAGCAGGGGGCAGTGACATGAACCCTGTGGGGCGACGAATGGACTAAACGAGGACTGCGTTTCAGAATAAACATAAAGGCACAGTCTTAAAAAGCAGCCATCAGTTCTTCATGTCCTGTCCATCCTCTGAGCAACAAGCGAGAGGGAGACAGATGGAGGAAGCAGGAAGCAGATAGATGGAGAATCTGCCTGGAGCAGAGCCTAAAAACTGTCTGTGATCACATGAACACACACTACCCTCTTTCTCTTCCCTCTATCATTCCCTTTCTGCTTCTCTCCACCTTCTTCTTCTCCCTTCACCCCATCATTTCTCTCCTGCGTTGCAACGCTGAGAGCAAAAAGCTGCCGACGTGACTCATTACTTTCAGCAGAGAACCTGCTGCACAGAAGGAAGGAGAGAGACCGGCTGGACAGTTTGCTTCGCCATCTTTTCTCTCGAGCAATCATATCCAACCATGAACGAGCAGATGGGGATGCAGAGCACCTCTGGCTATAGAGAGAGCCCAAGTCCCCCCACCCATCCCCTCTGTCAGGCCAGCTTCTGCTCCACAAAGTGTTTTTCTATCGTGGATTTGACCCATCAGGTGTATGTAAAAAGCTGAAACATGATACAAGAGGTTTATGTACATAAAATCTAAGAAAAATTGGTATCTGACTGCGTACTGAATGTCAGCTGGATACAAGATTTCATTTCTAAATATTTCCCAGAAATTCTGTTAACATTCAACAGCTGCAGCTCCAGTGATTAAGCTATGTTAATAAAGTAGTAATTATTATATCATCAATCTCCCATGTTACCAGCCACTACTCAGTCGTTTTCTTACACTTACATAACCAGGTTGTATGGAAAACCCTGAATGTGCAGGTGATTAGTGAACGTGGACACATGTAGCAGGTCAATACCTCCTCCACTTTCAACTTTTATTAGAAAAAAAATGTGTTTCTTTTCAGCACAGAAGTTTTAGCAGGAAGTAATACATGAGGTGCTCTGTGCCTTGATGTTCACCCAGCAGTGTCTTTTGTCGTGCGTACGTTGGTGTAAAAAGCTGATTAGAAATCATAAACATGACTGAGAAACAGGTGTTCAGGAAAAACACAGCTGGATAAATCAGATTTCTTTATTCCTCTATCCTGAATACAGAAACAGGTTTTCCCATTTATATACGATCTTAAGAACTAGAGTCATCTGTAACCTGCCTACCTAAAGAGAGTGTAAACATATTTGGACAGAAAACCCTTGTATCATTTTTTGAAACCAAAATATTAATAAGGAGAAAATTGAGAAGATAACAGTGAACACTTAAAGCTGCTGGAGCAGAAGCTAACCTGGAAATGCTCTCTGTAAACAAACATTTTCTTACTGATGAATCAGTCGCTGACTGATCCAGGTCCATTCTGCAGCTTTGATGTCTGTCTTTGTCTGTGTCGACTCCTTTCTTCACCTGTGCCATTCAGTGAGGGAAAGAGACCCTGATGAACTGATATCCCTTTATCTGTGAAACCTTGCGATCTCCTGGGCATTAAAAAAAATCCTCGGACTTCCTGTGCTGCACAGAGCAGTGCTCAAAGAGACTTTCTTTTTGACACCAAGGGATTTGGTGTTGCAACCTCACAGACAGTTATTGTACTTCTAAAGGGAGTTGTTAAGGACACACAGTGAAGCTGGTCTTCTCGTCTTTTTTAAACACATGAATGAAGGGGAAAACAAAGTGACTCATGGGGTACACTGGGATTATTATTATTTATATGAATGTAATACCGTTGTTGCTTCTTATTCGGTGAGTATTGTGTAGGATAGAGAGACTCCGTGTAACAGTATGATGTGTTAAGTCGCCCATACTCAGTGTGGGAATTTGCAGTGTTTGTGTTCATATTTCTTCATGCACTGACATTTTTTTAATGGATCTCTTTACATTTGTTAGGATAAATTGTATAAATATGGCTCATTCATACACACTTTGAGGATAAGTCTCTGTAGTAGGACAGTTTGTTGTGAAGCTATTCGAAGCTTTTCCAAACACAGGCAAGCAGCAAATGAATGTATTTAAGATTGTGTACCGATCGCCAGATGTGAATCATTTGCTCCTCGCAGACGGAGCCATGTTGGAGCGCTGCAGCCATTTTGTGGGAAATGTTTCGCACACTCCACTCGATAGGCGGAGTAATGACAGGCGGCCCGGCACCAACATCTATCAACACCCTCCGCTCCATCTCTGTCACTTCCCTGTAATGGACCATAATGGCAGCGCAGTGCATGCATCAGAAACGCACAGAGAGGAATCACATTTCTTTGATAAAGCAGAAGGTAATAAATGGGCGTTATAAATTCGGCTGCCCTGGACCTGACGACAGCGGTGTGTGTGTGTGTGTGTGTGATCAGCTTCATTACACATGTCCAATTGGCCTGTCCCAGGGTCCCAGGCACAGTTCAGTGCCTCGGCACAAAGCGGGCTGATGAAACTGCCTTCTGCTGACAATCAGGAGAACTAGGTCACCTCTGAAGCAGCATCCCAGAAGGCGAGCAGCGTGAGCCCGAACACCCTGAGGAGCAGAGCACGTGGACACGCATTGTCTAAACACACACGCTCAACAGCATCACCAAAACAGGGGGCACAGGTTCACACTACAACAGCTTTCTATGAACTATGTTTATATGTGAATGTGTTTGTGTGTGTGAGAGAGTGAGAGGACGCTTCCTCTCTGAAACAGTGTTATCTATGTGATTACCGAGGGACTCTCTGAAAACGTAATGAAGGACAGTCACAGGAACATTCGTCTCCTGCTCTGTGTGGGCCTCTTATTGGTGAAGATTTTAGACGTCAGTCAGCAGACGTCAGAATGTATATTTATGCCCTTTACACACACATAAGTTTATTAAAACTTATGTGTGTGTAAAGGTCTGTGAAAATGCTTTTCTTTTCTGTAGGAAGAAAAACTTTGGAAAAATGTTTTTTTGTCAATAAATGTGAATCTCATGTTGTGTAAAAACATGATTTATTTTCTCAGTATGAGCTAATGGCTGTGGTGGAAAGATAGTATCAGCAGAAGGATCATTCATCAACACTATAGTTACATCTGCCCCCCTCCGTATTTATGCACCCCGAGAAAACAGAAAACATACACGTGTGTGAAAACGGAGAAAATCTGTGTTGAAGCATTAGTTTAATCTGCTGCAATAATCAATAGAGAGATTAACCTCGTAATGTGTGCGTGTGGAGAGGCCAGAGCCGCTCAGTTCCTTGATTAATCATCACCAGCTCTCCTGGAAAAGCCATTTACGACTAAGTGCCTCATCAACTTTGATTATTCAAGGTCTCATCTCGTCCAAAAAGGGCGCTTGGAAGACAAAAAGCAAAACTGATGTATCATATACCGTTCGCTCATTCATTCATTCAGTATTTGCTTACACAAAATGAGCTTTTAGAGATGCATTTCATAGTTCTGGAGATAAATAATTAAGCGTCCAAAATGAGACATTTGCAATTTGATTTCTACTGTTACCAAAACTGGTTATTTTTTAAGTTTGTGATGCCAACATAAATATCTAAAACAAGTCTGACAATTGTGATATAAAAAAAAATCTAAAAGAAAATTACAAATATTTCACATATAATCACTTATTGCCTTTCAGACACTTTATTTCTGAGAATGTGTTGTATTGTTCATTCCCTTTCAATCCTCATTCACTCATTTCTGACAACAGCAAGAAAAAAAAAAATCAGACAGAGCAGCCGGCCTGCCAGACGTAGGCCCCTTTGGCCTGCTGCAGATCTAAATTACTGTAATCAGCGGATGAATAGCAATCAGCGGCCTTGTATGAGCTGCTGGCAGAACGCCTGACCCCTGGCTCTCTCCACCAATCAGACCGCTGCGTCCCATTCACAACTAATCATGACGTGCGCTCGGAGCTCACCACTTCCCTCACATTTGATGGAGGAAGCACTCTTCTTCTCCTTTTTTCTTTTTGTGTCAGGCTGACCGGATTGAAGAGGGATGACAGTTTGAGATGAAGCTCCTTCCTGTGCTTACAGGGTGGCAGCCATGGTTTCCCTCCTGGCACTGGCTATAGAGGAGCCACCACCAAATGAGACAGCTTGCGCAAAAGTAAAGTTTTCTTTCTAATTTCTGCTAATGATGAGCTCAAGTGAGACAGCATTGCTCTAAAATTACCAGGTTTACAGGACTGCAGCTTGAGCGAGTGGAGAGTTTGAGCCACAAGAAAATCTCACAGGACTTATTAGAGGTTTAAACTGGCTGAGTTATAGCCAAGTATTACTCACTGTGAGTCAGGGCCTTAAACATTACTGTGTCGCCTTCGGTAATGTGGGGGCTTTATTGAGTTGAGGAGGACATTTTATGTGACAAATTACACATTTAAAAAACACATTTGAAAGATTTTTGGAGTTCAACTTTGATTGGCCTTTTAATTATTTCTATATTTAAACAAACTCAAGGAACAAAGATAAACAAACAAACCCAAAGAGACAGAAAGAGGAACAAAAAGGCACAGGTGGACAAAACAAGCACTCCTCTTGCATGCCCTATCTGATACAAACCCACCTTCACTGAAGTTATTTTATTTAAATTAAAAGTAAAGTTTCTCACTCCTTTCAAGAAAAGGAGTTCCTTTTATTATTTAAACACTGCAGCTATATAACTCGTGCAATGTTATGCCTGAGGTGCTTCTGTCTGCCTCAAAAACTGCAGTTCCTGTAGTGGCCACTTGAGGCTGGCACCAAAAGCGAGCCAGTCCCCTCAGACTCCCATGTTAAAATGCCCAACTTCACAGCAGAAATAAACTGGTTTACAGACTGGTATTAAAAATAGTTTTGGCCCCTGCAGTTAATCTCCCATTAAACAACAACTGTATCAGGTTTTTGTTTTTTCAAACAAAGTTTTTAAATATATATTTCTTCATATTTTTCTTCATTAAGGGTGTGGCCACTCAGGCCTCCTAGGCTTCATGTCAGCTAAATCGCTGAACTGAACCTCTCCATCGTGTTTCGGCGTTGTTTTTGGAATTTTGGAAAAAGTTTTAACGCAGTTGTCTGAGTTATCTAAATAATATGGCTTGCTGCAATTATCGGAAAAACAGAAGGTCTGTATCCAAGAGGTCTGTGCTACAGCTTTGGTGAGGGAAATTAGAGCACTAATTAGCAGGTATTTGTGTCTCTGCAATGCACCAGCCTGTGGATGCACCTTTCCAAGCACTTTTGCTAGTATGAGCTAATAACTTAGCACTCCACCCTCTTGTCCATCTTCTGGTTCCAAAAAACAACAAAGGCCAAAATGCTAAAAGTGAAGCTTCCGAGCAGGACTTCACAAACCAGTGGGTGACTTCACGGTGTCCAGGCTTGCATTAATGCCAAGTGTGTCACACCAGAGAGGCGGAGCTTTACCAGGTCAACCATTTGGTTCTGCAGTGAGCACCACTTACCTGAAGGCTCCCACAGGAGGTGTTAAAAAGTATGGGGAATTGAGCTGAAGTGTTAAATCTATGAAGCAATGCATTTTCATATTAACAGATTCTGAGTTTTTTAATGAGGACCATGGAGTAGATATAATTTGTTTTTTGGGAAAACTGTATGAGGAACAGATGATTAGATTTCTAGGTGTTTGATTGGAAGGGATGGCTTTTACTAAATATCAGACAAGAAGAAGACAAGAAGACAAGAGGGGTAATAAAAGGAGGTAATGGAGGGAGAAAAGGAAAGCTTATCTGCCGTGAACAAAAATGCCTCTGTCTCTGTCCCATGACTCACACCCTCCACTCTCTCTTTCTTACCCTCTGCCTCCCCCGACTCTATCCCACCCTCCGCTCGCTGCCAGGGGTGGATCCCAGCGTTTATCTCTACCATCCAGCCCCAATGTCTCCTAGCAACAGAGCATGGATCATTTAACTGCCCCTGCATCCTCTGTTTTATCCATCCAGTTGTTATATGCAGTATGCCAACTGCCTTCATTCGCATTTTCTCTGCTTTTCTTTTCACCTCTGAGGCCTTTAAACTGTCATCTGGCTGTTGGTGGGTTTTTTTTTACTACTACGTCTCTCAGGCTTGCAGCACTCAAACAATATCAGTGCCACACTTGAGGCAGACAGACAGGCAGGAGAGGCTTTTCTGTCAGGACGTGTCACTCCAGGATCCAGCAGGTGCACACACACACACACACACACATACACAATCAATGGGAGAAGACAGGACTTGGCCCTCGGTCTGAAAGGCCCTCGCAGAATCAATTAGCATTTAAATTAATGAAGCGCGTAATGAAGAGAGTGCTATCACTACTGCAGACAGCCGACAGACAGGCGGGAGGCTGATTGTGAGTCTGCATCGGGAAGACACACTGAAAGGAACATCAAAGATATTCAAATGGACACTTCGGCCCTTATTTTTTGAAGGAAATGTGCCAAATTAAAAGAAGAGCGGCTTTAAATAAACCTGCAATATGTATGTAGTGGTAATATAATCGCATTTCCATATAAAAAGTGCCATTAATAAACCACATAATTAAAGATGAAATGATTGCATGGAAAAGCCTGTTTTTATCTTTCAATATTCATCAGTGCAAATATGCTTAAAGGAGGCTGCTTCCGGTGAAGATAATGCTGAGTGATTTATTCAGGCAGACAGGAATGTGGACTCATTTTAGCTATTCAAAGTGTGTTCTGTTGGAATACAGTCAATTTTTAAAGAAATGTAAAATAACCACCATATTATTGTTGTAAATGGGAAGTGAGGCACACTGGTGTGAAGCCCCCAAAATGGCAAAAGGTTAGAAAATAAGTCAAAAATTATTTTAAAATGTATTCACATAAATAATAATAAACTTAGCCAAAAGAAGAAGAAAATAACTAGCTGGCATGCTGATTACCAGTCTTCAGAATCAGAATCAGAATTATTTCTATTGCCAAGTTTGTACACAAACGAGGATTTTGTCTTGGTGTCATGGTGCTAGCTACCACTTTTTTGCTGTAGCATTACTTAAAATATGTCAACCTGCAAGCTAGGGCTATTTAAGTTATCTGTGATTATTGCCATCAGCTAGCTCACTGGCTGAAAGGGGGGTGTATGCTACATACCTGCTTTTTCAGGAGCAACCTCCTGAGTGGCAAAAAAAACTGCAGTTCCTCTAATGACCACTTGAGGCTGGCTCCAAAACGGAATTGATCCCCCTAGATTTCCATGTTAAAATGTCCAGCTTTACAACATTAAAAAGTATATTTACAGCCTGTTACAAAATACAGGTTTGGACTCTATGGACAGTTTTCCCCTTCATAAGAACTCTGATGGGGGTGAGTTTTTTTTATAACTCATCCACCTGGATAATTGAGTTTGGGGTGTGGCCACGTTCATTGTCAGGTGTGGAGACACAGCCACTGGAGCCAATTGGTGTCTAGCAGGCCTCTGAGTCATTAAACTGGACCACTTCATTGTGTTTGTGATGTTGGAGCCTTTTGGAGGATTTTTAATGGATTATCTGACTAATATTATAGCTTGCTGTGTAGTACAACTCATTCCAGAAGTCTGTGCTTCAGTTTTGGTGAGTGAAATTAAAGTATTAGTCTGTTATTTAGCATTAATTAGCCAGTATGCATGGCTGTGCATTGGCCTCATACAGCATATGAATGCAGCTTGCTAACCAAGCTAACTAGCATTCGCCTTCACATCCATATAAGGTAACTTCTGGCTCCAAAAGACCAACATGTCGACCAAAACGCTAACAATGAAGCTTCAAAATGTGGAGTCCAAAACCAGTGGGTGACGTCACGGTGGCTACCTATATCTTTTATACTGTCTATGGCACCTGCACCAGCACCCTCGCTGCTCTTGGGATATTTGCATAACTCAGTTTGGTTGAGAAAAGACTGAGATCGTTTCAGCCCCAAGACCTCTAATCATTTGCTTTACCAGATAAAACTGTGGCGATGGCCAGGCATGGGCCCAACGCTCTAGTGCCATCCATTTCCAGGGCTAGCTGATTCGGCAGCCCTGTGATAGATTGGTGACCTGTCCAGGGTGTATACCGCCTCTCACCCTATGACAGCTTGAATAGGCTCCAGCCCAACCGCAACCTTGAATTGGATAAGCAGAAGTAAATGGATGGATGGACAGTTTGATTGGCTAGCAGCTGCATTACCACTTTAAAAGTTTAACCAGAGCGGGTCAATAAAGAGCCTCTTCACTTCCTATTAATTACATGGTACCAAAACTGACTGAAATTTACCTTGAGTGCATTCACCAGTCCTCAATGAAAAGGAGTGAATGGAGCTTACTGGCAAAAATAAATACTTACATCTTCTTCAAAACAAACCAAAAAGCAATGAAACAAAACTGGTGTCCTTTAGTTTCTCTTACTGGAAAGCTGATTTTGCATTCTGCTAATGCATGCTGATTGGTAAATGAAGGATTTACAATGGCACACACTCCCTTCATGGTGCTTGTTTCCAAACTGTAACTACAAAAGAAATTAGGAGTGTAGTTTTAAAAGAAACTTACATGTGTGCATCACAAGCCGTACGTTCCAGCTGGTTCTGGTGGTCAACAGTGACTTCTGTCAGGTGCTAGAAATTATCCGCCGCTATTTGTTTAATGCTTAAAATCGAAATGGTGAATCCTTTAATGTGGCTTTTTGTGTGCATAACTCTTTTAGAGAGGTATTTTTCTAAAATCACAACCCTGTAAAAATCTAATGTGGAACTATACCTGTTGTCTCGTTCCTCTGGGCTGCAGCTGCAGAGTGTCCCATTCAGTTTGGATTATCCAGTGAGCAGGAAACAGGAAGTTCAGAAAGTGGCAGTTATCCTATTTAGAAATTCTCTGGTTTAACTTTTTTCATCTTTCCACCATGAGCAATGCAAAAGCACTGACCCAAAATTTAGTAAGTAAGTGATATGTTTTGAGGTTGGTAATTTGTCTTCTTGTTTTTCTGTAAAAAAGCTTGTAGTCTACCATGCTGCAGTTGTTGATTCTTGGTACTGATGATTCAGCTGAGAGCTTCAAGCCAATCTGGGACATAAGAGTCTTCCAGCTGTGAGTTACAGAACATTGGCCACAAAGAAAATAAATGGGAGTTTTATGAACAGAAACAGGGGCGCAGTAAATCTTCCCCTGCACTTTTCCAAGGTATGTGAAAGACTGGTAATGTTGTGAGATAAATGGGAAATGCTGCATGGGGAAAACAATTGGAAATTTAACTGAGAAGAATTTGACTTAAAGAATAAAGAAAATTACATTTGAATTATTTCCATCAGGTGTTTATCACTCATAACCTGTGATGTATACATGGCATAATTACCTCCACGAAGGAGATTATGTGATTGGTTGTTGGTTTAAGTTGGGGCTTGGCCCAACCACCTTAGAAGTGATAAAGTTTTGAAGTCAATCCCAATAAGGATCTGGATCCAGGAATTTGGATCATATCGTCACAAATACCAAATATCAAATTGAAATATGAAATATTAAGACAGGTTCAAGAAAATATCATAAACTAATTTGGATCCATATATCATTCTGGATCCAAGGACTTATGCATGGTGTGGAGAGAATATTCCACCTTTGTGGAAGTATGCAGCATCAGACTGCTCCTGTTTAAGGAAGTTTTCTTTTTGAACTAATTGAGTGGTGGTTAATTAATTAGATAATGTATTGTGTCATGATTTTGAAGATGTCAAAAATGCAGCAAGAATTGTACTATATAAAACAACTTGCTGGACCATTATGTTTCAGATTGTGGCCTTCATCAGAGCTTTAATAAAGCATAATACAGATAGCATTTTAAACAGGATGTCCACATACTTATCTGTCATTGAGGTAACTGCATATGGCATACGACCATAAGGTTTTAAGCCAATCATAATCCCTGGCAGAAGGGAGCACCCAATAGAAAACATGGGTAACTTACAATAAACAGGAGGAGTGCAACCAAAGGATGGTTAAGTTTTGACCCCAAGTGTGCACATTTGATGTGGTATGCTGACTGTATCAGTAAAAATAAAAAATAAATAAATGTTTTACTTAAAAAGAGACCATTTCATATATACCAGTGATAAGAAGAGTAACAAAACACATCATAGAAATCACACAAATAAAGATGCATCACACAAATAAAATATCTAAACATGTTTTAAAGATAATTTGGACACATCTGCTAACCTTTCACTGCCTCTGTGCCCTATGGACATTAGTGTGTTTGTGGCAGGAATCAGAAACACACACGCACACACACATACACGCGCACACACACACTGCTGGAAGTACAGCTCACACTCACGATGACAGACACTTCATCCCCTGGGTCACACAAACACGCTCACACACACACACACACACAAATACACAAACAGTGACACTCAGACTGACAGCACTTCTCACTCTGAACAAATCTGACTCTATGTATACATAAGCTCATGCATTCACACTACAGAGAAGAAAAGGGGCATTTCAGTGTGCTTCTGCATGCCTGTGCACAGGCTGACACACACACACACACTCACACACACAAACCTTATCGTTACAACACAGCAACAATAGAGAGCCTTCACCCTGAAGCATGATGTTAGTGCGTCGTTCTTCATTTCAAAAACACCACCGAGGGAGGAGGGGGGCTGTGCTTCTCCTCCTCAACATGACTCATGACTCAAGACCACCACACCCTCCACCCCCGACACACACACACACACACACAGTGCACCACTGCCATCAAGACTGCATCAAATGCACCCACACTCCAAATACTGCACATTTGACATTTGTTTTCTTTGAGGAAAGGAAAGGAATAAGCATTTAAGAAAATGGGTGGATAGATGGAAAGAAATGAAATTTTAAAAAAGGGAAGGGGAAAGTGGAACAGCTGAACAAGCAGCTCTGTCCTTCAGGTTTGCCCTCAAATGTCCAGTACCTCCTTGCACCAGAGTTGTGATCGTGCAACGCAAATCCGACATCCAATGAAAAACCACAACCTCAATACACACCTACGACGTCATCGCCTCATTGTCCCGGCTGTCGCTTCACTTTATACTCCTTGCATAGCGTAGAGAATCACCCACGCTGCGCGACTCCCTTCAGGGGAGCTTTTCCTGGCCATGAGGAAGGAGGGGAGAGGGGAAGACGTGGGTGGACAGTAGTAATGATGACAGCTGGATGCCGGAGGTTAGCAAACCAGTCTTAAATATGTGTGTGTGCGTGAGTCAGGGTGGGGGGGACACCCCTGTGATTGCAGTGAGTGAGAGGATGATGTTGCTACTGCTCTGTTGTGACAGAGAGACGGGACAGAGAGCTTCATTCAGCTGCAGACTTGACTGACTGTGGCAGGGCTGAGAGCTGACATACACAGAGGGTTACACACAACGCTGAGAGGTACAGCCAGAAAACACAGCTGGAGAATTTCGTTTTTCAAACAATATTAAGATGATGCAAAAATAACACGAGAGGCCCTCTTGTAATGGCAACACACCAGCCACAACATCAGAGAGTGCTTGGACCACATACATCTTCAAAAATATGATGTTTATACATCAGATATATGGGAAATTAAAAATACATCAAAAGTCAAGAAGAATAGAGGACAGGGGCAGAAAGTGGGTCAACTAGCTCCACCATGTCTGGGCCCTATACTTAGGGGTCAGACTACACCCCTCTTTGGACTTGACCTTCATGTTGATGTCATATACAGACCTGTAAAGTTTAAATCTTGCACTACTGGGTTAATAAAAGTCAGACCAACATATAAACACCTGTCAAGAAAGATGTTTGTGACACTTCCCATTACAGCAGGTGTCCTCAGCACCACATTATGCCATGATGTTACACTCACACATTGAAAGAAAAATAGGCAGGCTCACAATGCGAAAACAAAATCAGCCACCCTGTCAAAGGTATTTTAGCTTTAGGGTTGCACAGCCCAACACATATGTGTATTAATAATCCCCTCGGCTTATATACTTAGCACAAAAAGTAAGGATATTTGTGTTTGGTCGATTATTTCTTTATTGTAACAATGCCTCTTGGCAATAAATCTCATACCGTTGGAAAGCCTGTTTATTTCCCTTTAAATGGTGCCACATTTGTAAGGAAAATGCATTTGTGGGTTGAGCAGCAGAGCTGAGTATGTGGGTTGCTCCCATGAAGAACTTGCCAAATCTTCTCTGCCAATGCCAAACAGCTTATTCTGCTATTGACTCTTGTGCTGAGCTTCTGGTTCCCCAGGTGCTGACAATGAGGTGCCTGATTAGCAGCACCTGTGAGCATGGACCCTGCTACAGTGGTCAGTTGGTGCCTGCTCCATGCATGCCACATTTGACTGATCTGGATAGGACCCGTGCCATAAGGCAACTTCAAGCTGGTGACCAA
>VUQI01020502.1:64775-80829 GCA_015106735.1 Paratilapia polleni | reverse complement strand
GTTTGTTTAGATTGTGGCATGATGTGTTGCTTTTTGAGATCTTTTAGCCTACTTCATTTTGTCAGACAGGTTCTGTTTAAGTGATTTATTGATTCTGGTAGTAATCAGGCCTGGGTGTAGCTGGTAAAATTGAACTCAGCTTTGTAAAAAATGAGTTAATCCCAGTTAATTCATGATTTAACAATTCCTTTTTCACAGAGGGCCAGGTAGGTTTGGATATCTTCATCATCATTTAAAAACTGCATTTTGTATTTGTATACCAAATTACACAAGAACTGGACTGAAAATCAGTGGCAACAGGTCTTATGGAGTGAAGAATCCAAATTAGAAATTTTTGTCTCAAATCATTGTCAATATCTACGGAGGATGTCAGGAGAGAGGTACAACATTGAGTGTCTACAACCATCTGTAAAACATGGTGGAGGCTCTGTCATATTTGGGGCTGCATTTCAGCCAGTGGTGTTGGAGATCTTCTCAAAATTGATGGAAACCATCAGATTTTGATCCACCATGCAGTACCATCTGGAAAGTGTCTGATTGGCAGCTGCTTCATTTTTCAGCATGACTGTGATCCCAAACATACTGCCAATGCAGTAAAAGCATACCTGGATAGAAAAACAAACAATGGAACACTATCAGTCATGGATTGGCCTCCCCAGAGCCCGGACCTCAACATTATTGAAGCAGTGTGGGATCATCCTGACAGAGAATGGAAGAAAAGGCAGCCAACATCCAAAGAAGAGCTTTGAAATTATAAGAAAGCTTGCCTAAGAGAGTTCACTCTGTGTTGAAGAATCAAAGTGATCATACCAAATACTGACTTTCAGTCAGAAGCTCATTAGAATTGTACAAACTCTGTTTTTGCCTTATATACACACACACACACATACACACACACACACACATATATATACATATATATATATATATATATATATATATGTATATATGTATGTATGTATTTCCATGTATGTTTGCACATATTTCAATAAATCACTGCACCTATTTCTCATTTTCCTAGCTAAATATAAAGAAATGAGGGGATGCTCAAGACTTTTGCACAGCTGTACAAAACGTAAATATTCACAATTTTGTTTTTCTGTTTCTTTTCCATTTGGCTACTCTGTCATGGACTTTATGTCTTTGTCTCACCCCCTCTTGCTTCCACGCAGTTCTTTGTGCACTGCACAGTCACATTTCCTCTTGGGTATTTCCTGCTTTCCCCTGCAACTTTCCCTCAGGCTCGGACAACCGACTTAATGTAGGTCATAATTCCTCTTTCACCCATTGATATAGAGTTCCATATTAACTCAACTATGATATACATTTAAAATATTGAAAATTATATTCCATACCGAAAACCTATTCATCCTTTTGTTTCAGTTGTTACTGTTACAACTTCCAACCAATCAGAATCCAGAATTTTCAATGGCCAAGTATAAGCACAACAAGAGCTACAGCTACACAGCTATCCTTTGAAATCCTGTAAATTAATTTTGCTTTTAGATTTGTTTTTTGCCTTTTGTCAATGTATCTATTGTAATATTTTGATATGCAGATGCTAAATTTTAACAATATTTCAGGACATAAATTTAAGGAAACAACAAACATATTACATATCTTCCTTTGATATTTTTCACTAGATTTCACTTCCCAAGCATACTGACAGTTCTTTATATGTACTTAATGATTCCTTAGAAGCATTTTCATCAGTTTGAAGGTCTCGAAGTCCTACTAATGCAAAAGTGCTCATTTTTCATGTGAATAAAAAAAAAATCTGTCAATCTTTTCTTATTAATGTTTAATAGATCATTCTGGGAAAGTACATTCAAAGACACTTCACTTGAACTCCCTCTAAATCAGATTATTAACTTCACTGAAGCATCTGGGAGGTGCAAAGCTCTTAAGATGTGACAGTGTGTCTGAAGTGCAGGAGGTTTGACAAAGCTTGTGTAGATCATTGTGTGATATCTGTATTGGCATATTCCATGGTATGGTATTGGTATATTCCACCAGTGAGGAAACAAGTCCCGTGACAGCCGGCCTATACGCAGAGACACGTCTTCTTAGCGTGTGACGGTCCCGGTAGCATGTTCAGTCATGACATGTCCAGTTTGCTGGCTCAAAATAGCCGTTGCCTTGTCTGTTCCAGTGAGGATTCACAGCTTTGACAATATGTCTTCAGTGTCACCTGAGGCACTAATTAAGCACTCCTAACCCCAAATACAAACATGCAGACCACATTCACACCTGCTATTACAGCACAAACACTTACATGCACGCACAGACAGACATAAAGCCACTTTTATGCACACAATTCATCATCTACTCCTGCCATGAAATGGCTGCAGGCACCTCTCCAGCATTATTCATGGGAGTTGATGGGTCTGGACTGGCACCTGCTCAGACCTCCTCTGGACCATTGTCCTGGCAGGCAGGTCCTTTGCTTCATGTCCCAGTTGACCTCTTCATCCCCATGTTGAGATTGTCATTAAGGAAATAATTGTGCCCAGATCCCAGATGGCATGTTAGGATAGCTGGCAAGCCCTCTGATTATGGAGCAGGCCCCTGGAAGGCCTCAGTCATTCTGGATGAGCTGGATCTTTTTCTACAATATTCCAAGCAATCCTAAAAGTTCTGGCAGCAGGGCACCTTAATTGTTTGAAAGATTTCAAATCCTTGATAAACTTTTCTTAAAAAAAATAAAATAAAAATTCTTTTTTACAGCAAGAGAGTCCAAGCTGCCATTAATTATCTGAAAGCAGACACAAAACAGAAAGTGGTTTTAAATGCTCCACCCCAAGTGAACTCTGATTTGAGTGAATCCTGACAACAGCCCAAAGCAATGCTGCTGTTTAGTAATCCTCAGCACTGTGGAAGTACAAAACAGTCAGTTGAAATAAATACAATGGGATTAAATAGCAAAAAGTAAGAAATAGGAGTGCAACCAACTTTATTTCAATTCTACAAATAAAGTCAAACACTTCTTAGCTTTCTTTTGGCTTGTAAATGAATTAATCATTTTCAGTCTTAGGGCAGCACAGCGGTTAGCACTGTTGCCTCACAGCAAGAAGATCCTGGTTTCGAATCCAGGCTAAGACTTTAGTGTGTGGAGTTTGCACATTCTCCCCATACTTGTGTGGGCTTTCTCCAGATACTCCGGATTCCTCCCACAGTCCAAAGACATGCATGGGGTTAGGTAACTCTGAATGGTTGTCTGTCTCTATGTGTTAGTCCTGCAACAGATTCTCAACCTGTCCAGGATGTACCCTGCCTCCCACCCTATGACAGCTGGGATAGGCTCCAGCTGCAACCCTGAATTGGATAAGCACAAAAAAAATGGTTGGTTGGATTTTGAGTTTTATATAACACCATATTCTGACAAAGCACCTTTGTCAAATAGTTAGAAAAAGAAGCCAAGATGTGCCATGAAGCATCATGGTTTTTCAACTGAATTCAGATCATTTCTGCATAAATATTGCTTACAGGGATCTCTTTTCTGTCTTTGATTTAAAAGATGGAAATGTGACACTTTTTTTGTGCTGACTTGTGGTGGCCAAAAAATTAATCAGTGCAACCCTTAATTTTTATGAATTCAACTGGAGATTGCTGCAGTCCTTGTCTCCTCAGTACACATGTATTATACTGTCACTCTCACTTGTTATTCATTCATTTTTCTTCCAGAAGTAGATTTGCTTGCTTTCTCATCTTTTTTGTAAAAGCTCAGCAGTATATGTATCTTTCTCACATCTGTCTCTTGGGATCGAATGAAGGTGAAAATACAGTCAGTTAATATTGGTATTGGAGCCATTTTACCCACAACACAGCTGAAAACTGAACATACAGCAGTGGTGACAAAAAGGAAGAAATATCAAAGATGGAGGCCACGATAACAAAGGCAATGCATTTGATTTTCAAAGGGATGCAGATATTAGCATTTTGAAATCGCTTGACCAGGGTTAGGGCCTTTCCACTCTCTTACCTTTCATCTCAAGAGCTGGCCCCAGGAAAGAAATGATGGAAAGCTTCTCAATATTTAAATGCACCCAGACCTGAGAAGTTCATGCTTTTATTTAGATTTGATATGAATATTGAAACCCTGCTTTATAAGCACCAAATACTGGTCTGAAAAAGACCTAATGGACTATCGCCCATGTTGTCAATGTAATCTGTCAGTCATCCAATGAAGGATGAAGAGTCCTCTTTAACATTCATCTCAACCAAAATCAATCCTTTTCAAATGGTGATATTGTAAATTGGCATGATAAATAAGTCTTTTGAGCCAATGCTTCATCTTAAGTAGAACTCTGGTGTTCGATTGGCATGTTAGAGCTTGAAAATGAGAATGAATGGGCCATAACAACTATTCCATTCTACATGTAGGAAATGTTGAAACTAAATGATGGCATCTTTTAGTTTGACACCTACAGTATCCCTCCTATATATAACTAAAATTCTGTTTCCTCTCACATAAGCAGACATGTTACCTGTTTCATGTTATATGGGGAAGCATGTAGAAAGTTATCCATGGGTGGTTCACAATTTACCATGCATAGATTAAACTCATTATATTCATTAGCAATTACTCCAAGGCAATACTGTCACCTTCACAGGTGAGTTTAACAGGGTACGGCAGAAGTCAAGCAAACATAGCTGCACGTACCTCCTCAAAACTGAGGATCAACAATGGCTGGCTCCAGTCCCCATAGCAGGCTAATACAAAACAAACAAACAATAAACAAACAAACAAACAAATGTCCCCTTTTCCCTGTTTAATAAAATATTAAATGGCAGAGCACCAAGCTACTTAACTAATCTTGTGAGGTCATACGTACCTAGAGTCCTTACACTCTCAGGGACTTGGCGTTCTGAAGGTCCCAAAGTTCAAGAAAAAGGTGGTTGGTGAATGGGCATTTTCATACATTATGGAACAGCCTTCCGCCTGACATTAGATTGTCAAGTTTGACTGAGGTTTTTAAAACCAATCTGAAGACCCACTTGTTTTTTTCTGTCTGTGGTTCTTAGGGTGTGAGTTTCTTTTGTCTCTTTCTCATGGCTTTGTGTTTCAGTTACTTTTAGTTATGCTTACTCTGTGCTTTGTAAAGTACTTTAATGGAAAGTGCTGTATAAATTCATTTTATTATTATTTCATAACAACTATATGGGAGTTGAATTTTTTTTATAACTCACCGATTTTGAATTTCTTAAAAAGAAATGTGGTGTGGTGTTTCTGCCTTTTGGAACATAGCATTTTATGTTACTACTCACTGAAGGCTAACACACTTGTACATACATCCATGTTGCCTGGATCCTCTTAGTGTTGCCTAGATTAGCATTTAGTTAAATTTTCATCTCTTTCATCCCCCTTTAACTAAGTACATCTCCTTAGCTCCTGTGAAGCTTTTTGCATAACTGGAAGCTTGTTTATCAGTGGCATTTCATGGAGAGCTGCAGCGGTAATCTAAAAGCCACATTTGCAAAGCATGTTTTGTCATCTCACTGACACCAATTTGCTGTCTAAGTGCTGCAACATGATTCATTTTGTGGTATTTGTTGAACAAAAAATATGAAAATGAGAATTTGCTTCTTGCAGAAGTACAACATTTCAATAAGTAACTGACTGCGATAAGCATGTTAAGATTGCTTGAGAATAAAATAGTGGCCCGATTTGTAATCCAGTTATACATGTCTTGTGTGAATTATTGCACTCCTTCTCTTATTACCTACACAGTCAGTACTACTCTGCATGCGACAACATACATAAAACATACATAACTAAAAGTCAAATCACGAAGCACTTACAAAGGAAGCCTTGAAACACAAAGTTATGACCTGTTTAACTTCTTACTATGGTCATCTGACCATGCAATTTTGCAATGTGAGAAGAATTTTTAAAAGGATGCCAGCCCATCAATTTGATGAGTATTTGCTTTTCTATCTGGTAACTCCATCTTCAACAAGTTTAGTGCAACAGGCTTTTCTTTCCAGAAATAGCCCAGTTGTGAGCAAGGTAAATAGTACAAGGCAACAGCAGTTTGGTTCACCTGGAAGAGGGCCACCTGAGAGACAGAACTACATGGTAATTTCATTTCAGCACATGCTGTTAATAAAGGCCTTATGCTCCTCTCTGCTGCTATGATTTCATTTAGACGCATAATGCTGAACATTAATATCAATACATACACTATTGATTTTTCCTTTCTGCTTGCTTTGAAAGAGAGGGAGCTTTAGAGCACAGAAAGGGGGATTCAATTGCACTGAATTTAATTTGGTGGTTTCATGTCAGAGTAGATATCCTGAAATTCAGACTTGTCTGAAGCCCTGTTCAATATCCTTGCTTGACCCCATCCTCTAGTTTCTTCTCCTCAGAGAGAGCTGCATTAGTGTGAAGGAAAGACAGAAGCTCTGATCTCTCTCCTTCCTCCCTCTTTTGCAAATTCTCAGCTACCTTTACCCACAGAATCACAGAGGGTCTCAGAAGGGTCAGTGTTGCAGCATAACCATCGAGAGAAAAGGCCAAGCATGTGGGTGTTCGATAGAAATGTAACACCCAGTGTTTCCTTTGGGCTTAAAAATGAGCATGTTGTGCAAATGTCAAAGGTCGTTTGTGTGATTGTTTTGGTAATAAAATTTCCTCCTTTGCTGGAAGATCAGAGTTCACTTGCCTGAGGGGCTTTATACAGGATTTTGAAAAGAATAAGGTGTTGGTTGGTTGACTGAGTAGTGCACTCAGAACTAAAAAGTAATTGCGATTGATGTTGAGGGTAGTGGTGACATCTCATTCATCAGAGAGCAAACTGAATCCCGATATATTCCTCTGAATGTGTACTTTGTTAACTGGCCACAATTATAATTAATGGATGCACTCAACAAAGAATATGAAAGAACAGATGTTTACTCAACGTAAGTCAATAGTTGTAGAAACCTTCAATTATGCCCCCCCATGGGGAACAAAGATGCACCACTAATCTGGGCCAATTGACAGTAGATTGAATTGATTACCTTATTATAAGGAAGCTTGGTTATTATTGCCATAACTCACTGGCGATTAGCAATCTTTTGCAAAGCAGAAAGAGACAGAGTAAACATGATCAGGATCTAATCACATGACCAGCCCATATTCATCTTGTATACTTGATTAAGTCAGATGTACAGAGAAATCCAGGCAGAGAAGAGAGTGGGTATCAATTTCACAATATGAAAATAATTTCCATAGACACCCCTGGGTGGTGAGAGGCTACTGTGCAACAACCTGATTGGATACCATTAATCATGACAAAGCAGTCTATTGTTGCAGCAGAGCATGACTTCAACATTTATGCACAAACAAACCCCACAGCCAAGTATTTATCAAGTGGTGACTTCGTGAATGCATTCAAAACAGCATTTCTCTCCTGCACAGTGAAAAAAATTCAAACCATAAAAGTGGCATATTGTCATAATTCCTATCAACACTGACAAGCAGCTTTTCATGTTTGCGGATTTAGCAACAGTATGAGTTCAGACAGCAAACATATGGAGAATGTGCCTTGATTTGTGCTCTGAATCGCTTGAATTGAGATGTTCCCCCTTTGTGCTCTGCCTGCATGATGAGGGCTAGCATCTGAACTTCCATCCTGTCAAGTGTGTGCTGGATGCATTCTTCTGACAGCTCTCTCGCTTTACTTTGCACCCGTGCCTCCCTCCATAGCCCTCCATTTCACACCACAGAGGTCAGGGATTCTGTGTGTTTGTGTGTGTGTGTGTGTGTGTGTGGAGTACTGTGAAAGGAGGAGAGAAAAAGAGCTGCAGTGTGTATGGGGAGAAGCCGTCTACCTTCTCAGCTCCTGATGTTTGTCAGGCCTGTGGTGTTAAGGAAGTCCGACAGTATGTCCCCTACCTCACCTTGCTGCAAAACAGGGCCTGATATCAGCTTTCATCCGTGGTACAAGTGTGTGAGGGGTGCGCATGCTTTATGTAACAAGTTTGTTTTTTTTCTCCATGTATTTCTATGTGGATGTACGGCACATGTGCGCACCTGCTCTATCTCACACTCTGTTTTCCTCAGCTGTTCAATATTTATCTTCTGTATGTGGCGAAGGTTAGCTTGAGGATGACTTGAGGATTAATGCAATCCTCAAACAGAATATAACATGTCAGATTTTCAACATATCTCTTCCCCCTGGTGACCGGATGGGTTGGTTGTTATAAAGGGGCAGTGATGGGGTGGAGTGGAGTCATGCTGCTGCAATTTGAGGTTGCTTTTCTGCACTTTTCTGCACATAATGCATATGATGAAGCGGTAGGAAAAATAATAACACTTTATTTTTTTAATACTTAAGTTAATTTAAATTATTTTAGAAAATGATTGTACCCACTGGGTTGTAGCTTTTACATAAATTTGAAACGGTCAGTGATTTACTAATATTGTAACTACTATTGACATGTAAAGCCTAAGGTACATTTTGTCCTTGTCCTTTTCAGACCTGAAATAATTATGTGGGAAATAGACAGTGATAAAAGGAAAATTAATTGCTAACAATTTAGCCTTATTATCATTTTCCAGTGTGTTCTAGTCTCTCAAATGTAAGAATTTCAGTTTTTCATTTGATCAAATTGTTGTTTGGATGGGAAAAAAAATGCAGCCTTTTTCATTATTTTTCTAACTTTTTATATAACAGAAAATTAATTAATTTGTCTGCAAAGTGCTCAGCACATCAGTCAGTACCAAGGCAGCCCAAGTTCTTTCCTACTGGTAGAACACCCAGCTTTCCTTTATTTGAAATATGAAGTAAAATAAAGAATTTCTTCAGCTTTCAATAACAAATGTTTTATCACCTATTTAACATTTATGGAATCTCTGAGGATCATGTTTTTCTTTGTACAAAAAAACCCAAAAACTGAGCAGATCATTAGTTCAGTTAGGCCACGGCATCAAACTCAGCCCACAATCTCTGTGAGTGCCAATCCACATGAGTTTATATCCTTCCTGTGTATGAGATTAGCAAATTTCATACACAATTTGATATTACACTCGCTTTGGCCTCCCCGTAGTTCCTACTTCACCTGGAAGTCATTTTGCCCACCTCCACCCCACCATCTCCTTTTCATGCTGTGTCTCACTTAATCAGTGTCATATCTGTTGTCACTGATGCTGGCTCTGCTCTGTATTGGGGGTCTTGTTGCTGCACTCCCTGCCTCAGGCTTTCCAGGTATCCTCATGGAATAGTGAGAGAGACCCAGAGGAGAGCTATAATGCCAAATATAAATTATTCCAGATGGAAATAACACTCTACTTTTAACTGTAGTGGTCCTGTCTACACACATAACTTCATTTCATTGGTGGTGGTCACCCGCTAGAGGTCATGGCTCATACATCTTTTTATTTGCCATTTTATTGCTGTGTAGAACAACAATGAAAAAAATTAATAAAAAAAAACCAGTAAAACCTTAGCAGTCTCTCCCCCCTACCAGCCCTCATGTACATGTTTGAGTCCCATTCTTGCTTGTCCCAGCGCAGGCTGCTGCCTGACAGGCAGCAAACTTGGCTTGACAGGTGGCCAGGCAGTGTCACAGGCTCACTGCAGAGAGCAGTGCCTGTCTCCACTCATTTCCTCCTTTCTGCTCCCCTGACCTGAACCCCACTGCTCCATACTTCAGCTTACTCCACCCACCTTCCTGCTGGGTAAACATAATGCCAGAAATGGAGGCTTCCTTTTAACAGACAAGCTTTTTACACTAATGCTTCCTCTGTCTGCTCTTTGGTTTAGTTTTAATGTATGTGTTTGTGCCAAAGGTAAAAGCTGAATTATGGAATAACAAACAGTGGAAGGAAAACTCTCAAGGTGTAAAGATAAAAGGTACATTCTTCTGTTCAAAAGGCCCCTGAAAATGGGCCCCCTTGTGAAATTTTCATGACACATATTTGAGATTGTTTCTTTGTTCGTCAAGGTGATTTTTTGTGTGTGATCTTCTTCACTGTCTGCAAGGAAGTGCTCACATTCATCAAAAATGCAAATCTGAATTCTATGATTGTAAAAGGTAAAAAAGAGAGAAAGCACTTGTATAACGACTCCTCATTACAGCAGAATCATCATGAACGAGATCAAGATATGTTACAGACCAGGTCCCATGAGTTCTGCGAGTTCCATTTTCATGCTGTGATCTCACCCAGCGGGATAGGGTCTTCACATGCAGATGCTGTGGTTTATCTAAAAGGAAACTGTTAGTCAAATCAAAGCACACACGCCCTGAGTTGATCCACCGCACTGTATCTCAGAATTCATCCATTCAGAGCTGCCTTTTCACTCTGATACGTTCGTCTGCATCTCTTTTGTCTTTTGCTGCAGAACGAGACACTTTCCTCGGCCTCAGCTGTAATTGATTTTTATGTAAATTGAGATCGGTCAGGAGATCAGCAGATTACCTCCACATGCTTTTCCTCATTTCCTCACAAACACACAAATAAATCCACTTACATGCATGCCAACAGACACTCTGTCTCCTTCCTTCACACACACACACACACACACGTGCACACACACACACACACACACAGTCACACAGACACACATGTACAGGCACACACACTGTCACATTTACCCAAGCACGATTAGACCGTTGCCATGGAAGTCTTCCTAATGAGGACTGAGATGACAGTTGAAATTCAGACATTATAATGCATCACAGTGGAGGTCCCAGGAAATTGTTCCATCTCAAGAGAGGAAAAAACCTGGTTGGCTCCTTTGTGTCCAACAGAGACAGTTAAATGGCCTTAAATCAGCCTTAATTTGATGTTTGATCTTCCTCACCCCTAAAGCATAATGGCCTTGAATATGTGATCCTGTCCATTCAGGGCAGGATGAAAGTATCTTGATGGCTCAGTCTGCACAAAGGTGTGTGGTTAGCAGGAACATTCACCATTCACATAGCAATGAACATGATAGATGTGGTGCTGCATTGGGCTCCTCAGAGGGAAAGAGACGACTTCTCTTTCCCCCAAAGCACTTTTCAGATATATCTGTTTTGAAAGCACCTTTTGACAATATGTCTATATTTCAGAAATATAAAATTATGCCCTTTAATGTTCAACTCAACCCCTCCTCCCACGCTATGTCCAACTCAGTGCCATTATTTCAGTGCATTCTGCAAAACAGAAAATGTCAGCATGAAGACATGCATAATTTTATGACGCTGTAGAGTTATTTCTGATTGCATTCCTACATTGGGACTCAAGGGAAGGAAGGGTCACCCTGCTAATGGAAGAACTCATCAGTATGTGCCGGGGTAATTAGCCGAATTAGCCAATCCTCTCATCTCTGAGGTGACCCTGGTGTTGGGGTGAGCGTTTGATGTGCAGAGAATCTCCGCAGTAATTACTGACTTCCAGCGGGGCCGTACCTGTTGGCCCTGTTGGCTTTGTTTATTCCATAATGTCTGCACCAAATGAGTTTGAACGCTTTTTAGATCAAGGTAGATGTCATGACATTCTGATGCATTAAACAGCATTAATGCTCTGACAGATAAATTAATGGCATCTTTTTATTTCAGTGCTGGTTCCTGGATGACTAAGAAACATTAAAAAAAAATAAATATAAAGCAAAATACAGTTGTCCTAGCAACAGCTAGTCTGCACACATAGTCATTAATGCTGCATAAACACAAAATGATCCTTTTGTAGCATTTTCTTTATGCAGTTTTGCACTTCTTCCTATTTGCATGTATGTGAGACATTTGTATAAGAAATAAAATCACTCTTCACTTTTTTGTTTTCTAGCTTTTTTACCCCTGAAATTGGTTATAAAAGTGATGCATTTTCTCCTTCACAGAACTGTCTTTCTTATGAGTTGTCCTGAGTCCATTAAAGGGCATATGAAAAATTACCCTTTTCTCCATTACTTCTCTAATTCAACCTTTTTAATCCATTGTTGCTTACACATATCTCATTGCCTCCTTTCTCTCGATCTTGCCAACAGAATATTTAACCTTGGCGAGGCCCAGGGAGCAGATGGTGGGCCCTTATGTGTGTCCGGCATCATCCTCAGCTAATGAAGTGATGTCTCTATAAACACCTGACAGTGGGTCAAACCAGCTTGGATATGAAGATGGCCAGTTCACTAAGCAGGGAAACACTCCCAGTTCCTTATTGTATCCACATTATGTTGCCAGCACATGAGCCAGTCTCCCCAAATCAGGACAACTCTGTCTACTGCTGCACCTGCAACCTCAAATACTGACAACAAGCAGAGTGTGGGCTGTGCATTCACAATTTTAGACACATATAACTAATAACAAAATAACAAAATAAATAAATAAATAAAATAACAATTAAAAACAGTCCTTGGCCTGAATGGACAACACTGTTTCGATTTTGGCTCAAAATATTTGAAAAGCTGTTGGTCATCTCATGGACCTTGTTGAATCTATGCCACAAGGAATTAAGGAATTAAGGTAGTTCTGAAGGCAAAGGGGCTCCAACCCAGTACTAGCAAGGGATACCTAATAAAGTGACCACTGAGTGGCCCAACACACATCCTCTCTTTACCAGAAAAAAACTTGCTGAGTCATGGGGTTGTATAAATTGAATTAAAAAATCTTGCTCTGCTTCAGAAACAAGTTTTGGCCACAGTATATAAATGACTATTTCAAAAAATTCATATTGGGGAGGAGAGAGAGAAAACCATCGCAAATTTTGATTATAATATCAAGAGAAACTTCCTCTTTTTAATAAAGTTGATATGGATTTGGTACATGGTGTCATACATGGGGAATATCGGGCTGAAGCTGGATGAAAATGTATGTTTTTTCCCCCACATTCCAGCTGTAATATCTGTGAACCCACTCACCTGATTTGGGCTGTTTTAACAAATATTATGTGCCTTGTATATGAGAAGCTGTAAACAAAATATCAGTCCCCTACTTGCAAAATTGTGGATTCTACAGGCTTTCAAATCTGCTGTCAGAAATCAGATATCCAAATATTTTAGGGAAATCAAGCATCCATTATTCTATGTTAACTTGAGCTGCACTTCTGAGAGTCCATATCCATAGAGTCATAGTACCAGATATTTACCCTAAAACATTTCAAGGACCTAGCACAAGTAGTTTTGTAGATAATGGTAAAATTGTTCTAAAATTGCCCCTTCATATACTTTTTTGAGAAAACTAATGACAGTAGGCACTTGAAATTTTGCATAATTCCTGTTAAGAAGAGTACCTTTCCCCTGGAATTTCTTTCCGGCAAATATGTGATGGTCAGGTGGAATCTTTTTTTTAAATTTGATGAATTGAAATGGAATGACCATCTAGACAGAAGATATTTTGTTTTAATAGATCAGTAGCACGTTACTCATAGCAGGAAAGCCACGGTTGTCACAAAACACTGATATGATAACATGATATTAATTAACAGCAATTGTGTTTTGTTAAGGCAAGCTGCATTTTAGATTCCTGATACCCTGTATGTTGAGTAACTGAACTAGTCAGACCTGAGCCTTTCCTGCTCTAACAAGTCAAATGTATGTACTAAAAAAGCCTAATAACAGTACTTAGTCTGGTTTCATGTGTGAGAGTTAGAATCTAGTGGGTCAGAGATAGTTTCTTCCCTTTATAAGGACAGGAAGGTAATTAGTGCCTCTTTGTCGTGTGCCTGATCTTTTCAACAAAGATTGACTTGGAGTGATAGGCCATGGAAACACCTTTTGTTTTTGGTTTAATGTGGAGCATATGTCTGACTTTGTTTACTATCTAATCTTTAGAAAAATGATCCTGTTTTCCATCTTCCTTGTTTGGATTTGACTGCAGAGCCAGCCACATCTTCCTGTCCTGCTCTAAAGCAGGCACTCTATATCAAGCAAGGTAATTTGAGGAGAGATATTCCCTCTGAGGTACAGTTTTTTGTTCATAAAATATACTTATGCCATGTTTCAATTTTCAGGTTTCCAGCCAGACTGCTGTTTTACTTACGCTGCTTTGCACATTCTGCCTGGTACACCACTTTAACTGCTTTTATGTAGTCTTGTACTGCAAGATATTTATTTCTTTTGTAGCTAATTGTTTGATCTTTTGAGGCTGACATCGAGTGTTGCATGATCGTAGAGGACATGAACGAACTGTCCTTTTTAGTGTTGTATAAACTTGTTTGTTCTTTATTTTTTAGGCAGTGGGAATGCTTGTGGAGAGTAATTGTGGTCTCCCAACTGCTCCTTGCATACTCTGCAGTGGGTCTGAAAAGTGGTGATCACCTGAAACAACTTACAGAGTTGCCCGTTTTTGGGTTGCAGTATAGGCAGCACAGCAGTGAGGTGGTTAGCACCGTCGCCTCACAGCAAGAAGTTCCCGGGTTTGAATCCACCAACTGGCCAGGGCCTTTCTATGTGGAGTTTGCATGCTCGTCCCGTGTCTGCATGGGTTCTCTGTCCTCTGCAGTTCCCTCCAGGTACTCCGGCTTCCTCCCACAGTCCAAACACATGCATGGGGTTGGGTTAGCTGGTGATTCTAAATTGCCCATAGGCGTGAATGTGAGTGTGAATGGTTGTCTGTCTCTGTGCTCGCTCTGCGACAGACTGGCGACTTGTCCAGGGTGTACCCTGCCTCTCGCCCTATGACAGCTGGGATAGGCTCCAGCCCCCCCGCGACCCTGAATTGGAAAAGCGGAAGAAAATGGATGGATGGGTTGCAGTATAGTGTTGTACAAGCTGTGTGGATACATGGTACTTTTATTCTTCCCCCTGCATATTTAAATTGTTGTTATATACATTGTAATGTAGTCAGCCATATTTTAGCTTAATGATAAAATTTAAAAAATAAGTGACCTTTCTTTACATTTATGGGTTTGTTTTGCCTTTTTTTTGGGTTAAAATCATTGTTTATTTCATAAGGAAGAATCTATTTTATTAGCACTATATATTAGACATTCTTTGCAAAAAACATTTATTTAATAAGACAAAAATTAAACTTGTATTTTATGATTAGTAAAATCAAATTTTATTTAAATCCAAATTTGCCTTAAATTGCTTTGACGTGCTACTTTAAGCTATTTTATTCAGCTTATCAACATCTCCCTCTACTCCTAGAGTTTAGCAGTCACTTAATGTATTTAGGTCTTTATACAGGGGATTGTTTCACTCATGCAGAACAAATCAGGTTTCCTTTATCAACTGGGCAGCATCAATCTGCTCAACTAGTTATGAAATGGATTTCTTCGATTGTGCACAGAATATATCACAATTAACTTTTCAATTGCCATCCCATGTTTTTTTTTATGTTTTTATGGGAAACAGGTTACTGTGGTTGCTATGCTATCTAAGTACTTGATGTAGGTAATTTTTCTTTGAGAAATTGACATTTTTCAACTGGAAAAGGGTGCCTTAGCTGCAGAAAAGTGATGGGTGACTCATGGACACGAGATCTCTGGTATCCTGTGGTGTCTGGCACTGGGATTTTGGCATTGGATCCATTGGTTTCTATCCCAGAAAACATCATTATGCTGTATCACTGGCCAAAAATAGTTGGGGTCAAAAAACAAAAAGTGCAACCTAGTCAGACATTATTATAAAATGGGTATCCAGACAGTGACGTTTACAATTTCAATAGTCATACTGTCAGACTCTTACAAACCAGTAAATATTTATTCATCTTATTGCTAAGAGAAACGCGCATGCATGTGTCTGGGGGGGGGGGGGTGGGGTTTTTTTTGTTTTTTTTTTTTTTTTTTTTTGTTTTTTTTTTTTTTTTTTTTCCTCCCCCCTTTTCCCCCTCAGAGATCGTGCATGAAGATGTGAAAATGAGTTCAGATGGAGAAAGTGATCCAGCTTCTTCTTCAGATGACGTTCAGAGTCCAGTTAAAGTCAGAATGAGGAACAAGAAGATCTCTACTGAGGTACACACACTCGGTGAACTTACTGAAGTTAAGCAGAGAGGACAGGTTATTTCTCTGTTTTTATTGAGCACCAGTTAGACTCTATCAGCATCCTTTCTGCAAAGCCTTTTAGTCCCTGTTGTTTGGTTCTTTAGCTCTTATTTGTGGTTCTTTCTGTCTTTATTGGTGGCTTCTGGTTGGTTGTTTTTTTTTTTT